>JAEQBH010008745.1:0-103582 GCA_016808115.1 Tetrastigma voinierianum
CTACGGTGACCAAACGGATCTGTTGGGCATTGACAAGCCATAGGAATCACAATTATTTTGAAGAATACAAATACAAAATTAATCAATTTGCGAACTTGCTACGATGCCAATTCTCTCTGGGATATATGAATTTGAACATATATGTTTTGAGCAGTAAATATTAAAATTTTGAAGCGATACTTGATAAATTTGATTTCTTCAAAATGCGGCGAACTCGCGGGTTTCTGTTTAAACACCACTTGAGTAGGTTCGGGAGGTTTGAGGTTTCCGGCTGATATACTATTGAAGTTGAATATATTTGAACAAACATGCAAACGGTATGCAATTTTGAATCAAATAAAAACGATAAAAATTTGAATTGAAATTGTGAACTTTGAAAACTTACAAACTTTGATCTGAAGCTTTTTTGATGGGGAAAGCTTAGTAAGCAAGGATTGGATACAAACTCTCGAGCTTCTCTCTCTTCCTTATCTCTCTAAACTTATCACCTTCTAGCTAAAGGAGACCCCTCCTTATATAGGAAATTTTGGATTTGAAATAAAACTTTGGCGTCCACCACGAGTGGATCACATGTGACTTTTGAAGGTCACATACTTTTGAAAAGTCACATCTCTTGCTTTTGAGTCACACCTTTGTGTCGGCAATTTTGTTTTCTTCTGCAAGTGGAGCTTTGTCTTTTGAAAGTGGGACGGTGTCAACGTTTGAAATGATCTAGATGCCATCACACCCGGCTTGTAGGTCCGAATTTTCCATTCTTCATTAAATACATCGAGAAAGCATCGATTGATTTCTTGGAATTTTTGAGCACATTACATTCTCACGAAGGCAAAAGGCTTTGAAGATGTTGATATCCTCATATCATCCTTACTCAAAGGTGAAGGAAGTAGTAGCACATGTCTTCATTTCTTGGAATAAAGAGAATTTGTCTTCTTCTTGTGTCATCGTGAGTCACGAGTCGGTAGGTTTTGAAGCGTCTGTCATTACGCTTGGATTGTTTGAGATAGGCCACATAATTTGTATTTGAAGGAAATGAGTTTCTTGTTATTGGGCATTTGGCAAGGTTGGGACGGCAGTGCCTTGGCACTTTGAAGAGGGCTTTCAAATTGACTTGACGGTCCATTTTGTAACATCAAAGCTTTGGGCTTGAGATTTTAAGCGGCCCACCATTTGATTTTGAATTCAGCCAAAAACTTAGGGAATAGGCTTGGATGGGATTGATGGGTACAAATCCCAACAAAAATCGAGGATTGTAGTGAAACAAAGAAAAGTGAATAGCTATTTCCGGGAGGAAGCTTTCTGATTTGTTGAATAATCAAAACTTTTAGTGATTTGGAGACGAGAAAAATATTTGAATTAGCTCCATAAGAAGCCATCATTCTGAAACCAATTTGGAAAAGTTTTGAACTTTTTCATCCCGAGTTAAAAAACCCGAATGAGTTTTGGCGTCTGAAAACTATGGTACCAAGCGTTTTTGTAGTCATAAAAATCAAAAGTTTAAGGGGATCAAAATGTTGAAGAGGAAAGTCTTTGTGGGTAAAAATAATATTTTGACCCAATCTTTTTCATTAATGACTTTCAAAATTTTGCATTTTGAGTAAGCGAAGTCATTACCCTCGGGAGTTCATGACATGAGATATTTGAGCAGGACTCGTATCTCTGATATGAATTAAGTATAATTACGGGTTTTAGTATTTAGTTTAAATGAAATACTTTTCATTGAAAATCTTTTGACCTCAATCTCACCGGAAACTGATATATGATCAGGTTCTAAGAATTTAAAATAACAATTTTTTGTTCTTTTGTTTGAGCGGTATGCAAATTTTGGGTTGGTATTTTGAAAAGAAAGGTTAAGGGTTTTCCCCAAAACTTGAAGCGATTTGAAGTTTGAGGCCTTTTACATTGCATAGAGGCTTTTGAAGTGGGTTTGATTGGATCGCTTTTTGCTCAGCTCCACAGTAAATTCCCGTGAAAATCAGTAAACATTTGAAGATCCTTTGATAAATTCGATTTCAAAATCAAAGCAGAGATAAAATAGCTTGTGTCAGCAAAATCTGTTTTGAAACTAAGTTTCCAGACATCTTTTGCAATATTTCTTTTGCGCTTTTGCAATCAACTCTTAAAAGAAATTTTTTGTTGAAAACATCACTTTGAAATTTTGAATGCATAAAGCAATAGCTAAAATTTCTTTTTTAACTAAGTTGAATAATTCAATTGTGGACCACTCGAACACCCAGTGAAATCTAACAATTGGAGGGAATTTTGTTTTGAAAATCTTGTTTTAAAATCCCACCATATCCTATATTGGAGGCATCTGTCTCTGTCACGACCCAACTCTGGGGAGCGTGGCCAGGCAGAGATGGGAGAACTTATAGGCCACGAAACCCGTAGCAAGCCTTGTTGAAATATTCATACCCGACTATCATACGATCACTGTCATACATATATATCCGCATTGCATAATATTTATAATATGCTCGGATAATCAAACATCAATGGGGAGAATAAAGTCGATCCACATACTGCCAGTCGACATACACAAAATGAGCGAATTATCACGAATTACAAAACATACTAATATTCCAAAGTGCTGCGGTGACACCTAGATTAAATGAAGCGAATTAATACTATATGTAGTAATGCATGTAACCACTTAGTGAAGGAAAGAATTAGGCGGGTTCTCAAGGATACGAAGAAGTGCGATTTTTGAAAAATAAATTGGGTATCGGATCTCGAGAGTGAGTTAATATCATATAATCTATACCACATCTACAACCAACCGGGATATACATACATATAAATTTTCAATATAATATAATATATATATATATATCACATTGAGACTATATAACGATACACTCTATAACAATGCATGCACACACATCAAGTTCATCATCACATTATCATCACAATAATCGAGAACTCGCCCGGGACCCTATACTCCAATACTACAAGCCATCGGCTCTCTCAAATCCAATGTGGCTAGCCAGAGAAATGCTCGACGGGGGTCCTTAACTGGGTTGACACTTAAACCTGACAAACCATGGCGGCGCCCAGGAAAATGCTCAACCAGGGTCCTTAACTCCAGCAACTATCCTACCATAATCCATGCAGCGCCAGAGTAACGACTCAACCCGGGGACCTTACCTCCTGCATCCCGAGAGAAAGCTCCAACCGGGGAACTCATATACATAAACATAAATGCATCATAGTCGATTATTCTGGGCGCCTTGTGATCGATGTAACCCATTAGGTGATATGTCTGCTATAGTTCCCATTACAAACATTTCACATACAATGCCACGACAATATACTTTTAACAATACACACTCCATCCATCATGCGAGTCTCATATGCTGGATATATTTCTGCGAACTAAATATTTAGTTACCACAACGTAATCTGATTCAGTGATAATAATCATATTTATGATGATGGGTGTAGCTAATGCCGCATCGTGCTATACCGCCATGCGAGATGATGTGTCGTAAACTATATGACATCAACTCACTGAGTATGTCGGATCTCAGAATCGCTCCTGCGCCTCGAGTATCCTGAATGGATGTCGGACAATCCCCAAAATGGAAAGACGTTATTGATAAATAAGATTAAGATTTAAATATACTCTAGACTCGACCGGAAAACTCACAGACTAATAAGAGCATAGAAAGCGTATGTTTCTGCGAAAGTGTGAGAACCTCCCTAAAAACTGGACTTAACTCCTTTGTAAAATGGGTCGGAACGATAAAAATACACTTCTAATATCCACAATTTATCCAATGCCCGGTAGGGCCACAACTCTGAGATAAATCCTGGCTCGGCGTAATCCAACCTAATTCGACAATTATGTCATCTGATTGATATGGTTATAACCGGATAATTCCATTATATTTATACATGGATAACTCCGGATATAAATCATCCGATTTAATCAAAAATCAGCGGTTCTAATTACATAGAGACAAGATTAAACACAACATATTGGCGTATATATTTTAAGTTACATCTTTTCAAAAACACAAACGCAGGCAATTAAGCGATAAATAAGGCGTTTTCAATATTAAAATAACAACGCTGAACAATTAAAATCGGTGTCGAACAATTGCTTACAATTCGACTCACCACAGCGTTTTTAGGGTATAGATTCTTTACCGAAGCTCGAATGCGAAAACCGATTGCACCGTCGGAATCGCAGGCAGACGGGCGTTCTGTCTGGGCATGCTTCCGAGGTCCGCGCCCATACGGTGGCGGAAAATTGGTTGCGAATTTGATTCCAAGGACACCGCTGGTAACGTTAAAGGACGAAAATGTGATCTTTCTCGTCGGAGGACCAGGAGTGTAGAGATCGGGGCCGGCCGGTCCAGCCTCCGGCGAGCTCCGCGCTTGTTCCGCCGGCAAAGCGGCCCGGAAGTGGAATGTCGATCAAGGGTGGATCTTTAAGTCTTTAGGGCGAGAGCTCCCGGTCCGGTGTCGGCCTGGCGGAGGTATGGAAATAGGCGGTCGGTCGCGGCAAGGCGAAGAAGGCCTTGCGGCGTGATTTCAGTGAGGCCAATTGGCAGGCGAGACAACAGGACAAAAATTGGCGGTGATGAGTTACCTTTTTCAGCGTCGGGCGACGAATCAGTGCTTGAAATAGCTGATGGCGCCGTGATGGTAAATGGCCTTGAGTGGAAGGAGAGGAGAGGAGAAAGGGCACATGGGTAGTTTTTCCCCTTTTTTTTTTTCCTCCTTATTCCCATTTAGCCCTTCATCTATTTTAATTTAGACATGATTGTGCAATTTACACTTTGACTAAGGAAACTTTAGTATTTAAATAAATAATAACACAAATTAACCTTTAAATAAATCGAAATAAATATTAAACAAGTATGTAAATACTTTAAATGGCAAAATAATTGTATGACCCAATATAATTTCTTAAGAAGTTTCCATATACGTAAATAAAAATTTCGATAGATAAATCCGAAATTAAAACTCAATAATTAAAAATTTAATTTGCGCCAAATTTACGGGTATTACAGTCTCTATAATAGGAAAGGCTTCTGGGTGAAGGATACCTAAGCAAGGAAGTTCCTTAACCTGGATTTTGACTTGTTTGACTACCTGGGTATGTTCCTCGAACCAAGAGTAAAGTTTTCTTTAACCTTTGAAATAAAGGCCCGATTAAAATCCTAAGATTTGAGTAAAACTCAGCTACATAGTTAAGGCTTCTAAGAACGCTGTAGCGTGTTTTATCTTTATTCATCGAAATTTGTTGCAAATCTATTGCTCTTTGTATAGGTTTATTTGGCCTTGATGAATATCAAATCCTAAAAAACCTAATATTTGTTCCCCAAACAATTTAATTTTTGTTAGAGATTACTGTTATTATCTCTTACAATTTTGAAATTTTAAATGTTTTGAAATGCTCCTCGATTGAATTTGAAAATATAAGAACATCAATGTAAAGCAATAGAAAATCTGGTGTATTCATTGAATATTTCATTTCATCATATTTTGAAATTGCGAAGGGGCATTTTGAGATACATTTTGCATTGGAATATGTGAACATTGGAATATTTTGAAATTCTTAGAATTTCAAAATCTAAAATGTATTCATTTAAGATATTTCACAACACATCTTGCCTCGACCTTCTCTAGGTGGCGTGACACTCATGGTGCGACACACGTGTCCCAAAATCTCCCCTCAATACGCCAAAACTAGCACTTGCGGAACTTGGTATACAGCTGATGGTCTCTCAACAAATGTAACACAATCCTCAAGTGATACTCATGCTCCACTGCATTTGGGGAATTAGATCAAATATCATCCCACAGGGAAACTACGACAAGTGATCTAGATAAGGTTGGAGCATGCATGCATGAGGTCCATGAATGCGGCCCAGGCGCGTTAAATCCGATCGAGGGCATCACCATAAGCTCGAGTACCCCCCAGCGGCGTCCCCTAAACGCAGTCTTAGGGATATCTGTCTCCCTAACTCTCAGCTGATGATAACCAGTGTGAAGGTCTATCTTGGGTGGGCTTCGCCTCCTCTCAACCCGATCAAATAAATCATCGATCCTGTTAATGGGTGATTACGGATCATAACTTGGGTCCACCATCTATAACCCTTCACGGTAGAAGGGTCTTGCCCCTCTTCTTCGCAACTAGAACCGAAGCGCCCCATGGTGAAGTGCTCGGTCTAATAATCCCCTTGTCCAATAGCCCTTGTAGTTGGACTCTGAGTTCCTACAACTCAACCGGTGCCATCCTATGCGGAATCATAGAGATGGTTAAAGTACGAAGTGTAACCTGGAATGCAGTCTACATCCTATGTGGAGGTAGTCCGGGTAGCTCATGCGGAAAAATATTGGCGTACTCGCAAACCACTTTCGAGTGAATCAAGTCTTTTTGGTCTCACCTCGTCCTCTAGGAGTAAGGCTAAGCTAGTAACATGTTGTCCCTAACACTTGAGGACTCATATCTTTATGCAGGGCAAAATGTGCTTGCCCACGAAATACAACAGTACCGTCCTGCGTGTGGCGGTAACTCTCTGCGCTCTATTGATAACAACCTTATAGCTGTCGACGATCCATCCCGAGGATGACATGAACTCTGCCCCTTATCCATAATCCTCAGGTCCATTGTGAGTAGAGTCCTCGAGATCTCGCTCGCAACCTTGACATATCATTACCTATTCGCCCTAATCCTTGGGGGAAATTCATATCTAACGGCTCCTCTAAGGTCTCTAGAGGTCCTTGCACATTTCCACCATATTTGGGCCTCATTCTCTAGCTAGAACGCAGCTAGTCTAATCCTGGTCGTGTCAGAGGTAATCTCCATAGCCTCTAACACTTTCTCGTTCTGCATGAACCAATGGTCTACCACCATCGGATCTCTACCCCCTGTCGGAGGATGATACGTCAAGCCTGCGGAGGTTACTAGGATCTCCATGTCCACCTTCATACTGCTTTGTGCAATGGCGGCCTGCTGCCTTCTTCACGACCTCTGAGGCTGTTGATCAAATCTGAGCGGGTGAGTGATTCATCAGTGTTTTGACCGGTGCCACAGTGGGCGTCCTCGTCCTCGTCCTCTTATCGACCATTTACCACGATCAACATGGCAGCAAATCAATTAATTTTTCATTTCAATCGATAGTAATGCGAGATCTTTGATTACTAATAGACTTGACAACCATAGACCTTGATCATTTTCTAAGTGGTGCTAAATTCCAACCACTTAGTCGTTTAATTCTATAAAATTCTAGGCTCTTGTTCATTTCGACTTGAATCCTAAGGTCATAATTCTGACATAGCATTCACCCGTTCAATGCGCATCACACCATGCATATAATTTAGATGCGCAACTCACGAATTGCAATCACCATTTCAAATATGATGATTAAATCTGTCTGATATCTCTAAGAGCATAACCACAGCGAAACACTAATCATACACATAAATCAGTGTATGCAATCAATTCGCGTTTAAAATATTGTTTTCAACAAAATTTTATTTTCAAAAAATTTATTTTGAAAATTGCATTTTGAAAATTTTATCAAAATTTATTTGATTTGATTTTATTTTATTTGAATTTAATAAATATTATTTTAATTTTTCGAAAAAATTTTGTTACAATGAGCGTTGTTCGTTTTAATGACTCATGAGCGGTCTTGAGTCAGCGGTTCCAGCGAGGTCGGTGGGCCGAGTTACGCATGCACCGGCTTCGCCCGGCGACGGCCAGCACGCCCGGCTTCGCGCGCCTTGCACGCGCCGAACGCCCGTGAAACCCGCACGCCCGCAGCGCGTGCCGCGCCCGCGCCTGCGCCCGTACTGCGGCGCCGCGCCTACGCGTGCCACGCCCGCGTCCTTGCGCGCGTCCGCCGCGCCGCCCGTACGCCGCGCGCACTGCTACTGCCGCCTTGCGCCGCGCGCGTCGCCCAGCGTACCAGCGCCACGCTGCGCCAGCGCCTGCGCTGTCTTCGTATCACACTGCGCTAGCGCCTTGGCGCTCCTGCGGCCCCGCTGCACCTTGCTAGCGCGCGCCCGCTGCGAGCCTGCGCTGCAATCGCGACACCGGCCGTGGCTTGACCTGCATCGCGATACAGAATTTTGTATCGTGACTCGGCTCCAACGACCCCTGCTGTCTGATGCTATTGCAATCGATTTTGTATTTGCTTCAGTAAGCTTGTCTGCAATACAATCTAGCCTTCGACCTTCCTATTGCAATATAAATCGCTTCTTTGCAATACACGAAATCCTTTCTCACAATACAATACAGGCGTGGCCCTTGAAATTTACGCACCATAAATTTTTTCATTTCTCTTTTATTAAAATTTTTCTCATTATTTCAATGACTAAAATCACAAAATCACCAAAATCATTTTTTTCCATTTTCTTGGACACTCAAATAAATTTATAAAAATTTATTTTCTCCGTTCTTAGATTTTTATACCATATGAAACCTTAGAAAATTGTTTCCCATCATAACCAAATAAATTTATAAGAATTTATTTTCCTTTTTCGATTTTCTTGAAAAATTTTCTCATCAAATAAATTTATAAAAATTTATTTTCTTCCATTTCTTCAATTTTACCACTTGTAAAATCTTATAAAATTATTTTTCTCCTCCATATAACCAAATAAATTTGAAAAAAATTTATTTTCTTTGCTAAAATTTCTTCTCACTTTCCGACATCCCAAATAATTTAGTAAAAATTTATTTCATTTAATTTCTTGATTTTACACTGTAAAACCTTAAAATTACCTTTCTTCTCCACTAAACCAAATAAATTATGAATTTATTTTGGTTAATTCCTTAGTTCAAGTTTACCTTTGTAAACACCCAAAATATTCCACGCATCATCCTATCTTTATCAACCAAGCATATCACCCATAAAATTCAATCACATAACACCTACAATTCATGATTATGCACAGCCAAGCATGCAAGCACATATGAAAAATTAATCACTAAAACACACCTGGCACCATGCATGGTATCTGAGTGTTGTCAGTGATTCTGGGTAATCTCATCTTTTATCGTATCATCAAAATACGCCTAGTGGTGATGCTCTCATCCAAACTATGGCCTAGGCCCAATTTTCTATCCATAGGTTCCCATAAACCTATATACCATACCACCTGAGTGGCTGGTGATGCCAGGCAAGGCTTCCTGGGTATTCGGTATGCCTAAGCTCACGATGCCAAGAATTTGTGGCGGCTTAGGGGTCCGTTTTATTTACCGTCGACCAGGAATACAAGTGGAAGTGCAGGTTGCGGCGCCACTTTAGAAAATCGGGCGAGTCTCCTTTATGCAGGGAGCTCTACCCGAATACAAAACCTGTATAAACTGTCCCCGATCTGACAATATATCTGATATATATCCAATATCTGACCACTTGGGCCCATCAAAACATGCTCAACACAATATATCAAACTATATCCAATAGTTTCAAGGAACAATATGTTTTTGCTCTTATACAAATACCTTTGTTAAAATTAGAGAATTCTAATACATGTATAAATCAAAGCCACAGCAGAAACTTTCTTCTAGTACAACCTCAGGGCGAACCGTCTCTCGCCAGCTCCTGTACACCGTAAGGGGATCCAGCGAGGTAGGCTAAGCTACGATGGAGAATCGCCTAGAGTGGAGCTACTCACCACACAAGTGCGGTCTGATGTTCCAATTTAAACAAACATTCCAAGCCCAGTGCATGATCCTGCCAGATATCCTGCGTGACCAACTGGATCGAGCCCTCACACAGAAGGCTCTCTCACCTACTTCAATACTCGTATGAAATTTTTGAATTTATTAGTGGGCAACACAAGAGTGAATATATATCCCAGTTAGGCGCTCCAGACAGTTGATATATATTGGTGTTGTGGACTACCCTCCCAGATGAATAAATATCAGGCGGCGACTCAGGCCAGTTGATATATTCTTCAGTTTGTGGACTACCCTCAGATGAATAAATCATTGGGCCGCTCAGACGGTTGATATATTATTCTTTGGTTGTGGACTACCCTCCGATGGAATGAAATATCATTTGGGCCGCTCCGACCCGGTTGATATATTATTTAGTTTGGACTACCCACTAGATAATTTTTAGACTACCCACTCAGAACCTTGTTTATTAGACTCATCTCATGCACTCATTCCTATATTCCTAGGATGTTCCGGTGCATATGGAGATACATGTATGTCGGTTCCAATTCGGTAAATCACGTCTGAATATATATCATGAATATATTTACATGGCTTTTTAAATCACACATAAAATTGTTTCATGGGCTAATGATCATACACAGTAATTTAATTTAAATCACTCGGCCAACACGTACTTTCACAAAAATATATATTTTGAGACACTATTTAGGGAATAGTAAGAGCCTGTTATATTCAGGAAAATCAAAACAGGTTCACTTAGTGGATCCATGATCAAACAATTCTGGCCGACATATCCACGACCAGCATTGTACAAGTGCGCTATCACAACTGAGCAGCCCCTAACATCCATGGGCCGGTCCCTTGGCCTGAGAAAATCGATAAATTTACCACAATTAGGTCCCATGTTTGGGATTGATCAACAAACCCCTCCACGGCCTAAAACTAAGCAAAAACATATAAAAACCCTTAAAAATGGAATAAAGCACAAGTAGGGAGAAAATCCTACACTCTTGGAGTTATTAAAGCTACTTAAATGGGGTCCACGCGTAGCATGCTCCGTAGAACATTTCTTCTTTGCTCAGAAAGGCCCATGACGGTCAGGTCCTTAAATATTTTTAGAGAGAAGTTTCTCTCTAGGCATTTCTCTCAACCCAAAGCTCTTGCATCCTCAATGACATCGCGTTTTTTTTTTTGGTCTCTTGCGAGTGGGAGAAAACTGACCATGTGCACTAATACGGCATGGTGACTAAAAATCAAATTCCATAATACCCATTTGTCATCCCTCGTTCGGTTTGGTTGGAGCTTACTGAACGTCGTTTTTATCAGTTATCTTTCTTACCTTATGAATGCGCGTTTGCGTATTCTATCGTTTGTATGAAGAATGGAGTTCCGTTGCGAAACGCGATGCTTTCGAAGTCATTGACTCAGGCATACTCTGAAGTCATTTGGTTCAACTAATTTGGCGACGATTAACGATGAAAATCGTTTGTCATGAGATCTGAAGATTAGTGGATACCAAATGATGCGTTTTATGAATCCGTGGATTTTGTATTCGGGTGTTTATGGATTATGTTCTCACTCATGAGAATTTGCGTCAAGAAATTCTAATGGATCATTATTAACACATGCCGCTGCAGCATGCGCTCACATGCATGTAAACTAGTCATTAAATGCCAAATGACTAAACCCGCGTCTGTATCCCTAAGCGAAGAGGGATGGTGACCGCATCGTGTCTCGCGATCCCAGTTCAGCTCCTCCACTCCACCGTGGTCACGCCCATAGCACTCTCCACTAGCCTCACGGTCTTACGTGTAAAACTGATCCGGCTACAAACAATGCGGTCGCCGCCGAAAGATTGTCGATTAATCGACCTCGATCTGTCTGATATTACCTCATGTTTTGGATGTGAGTATACTCTCGAGCATGGAGGCGCGTGAAATACCTCTGGACACTGACATCTTTGGCGATGCGCGCTAACAGTCACGCCAAAGGTGCCTACCCTCTCGAGTATCTCGAAAGGTCAATGAACCTCGGCGATAGCTTCGGCGCTTGCGGGCGACCACTCACTCTCTTGGGAATCACCTTGAGGAAGGCGTGATCACCAACCTCGAACTCTAAGAGATTTGACGTCATTGCATCTATATAGCTCTTACCAACGGGGCCTGCTGAGGCGCGTGAAGGCAGCTATGTATCAAGCTCACTTCGCGGAGGTGTCTCTAATCAAATCCTGGTTGTGATTGGATCTCTCTCCCACCTCGATTATCTGCTTGTTGGTGACTACATGGCTCTAGCATTACAATGCCTCATATGGTGCTGTTAGGTATACTCTTGATAACTATTAATTTGTGAGGCATTCCACCAGGTGATTAATCCTCTGCCCTTACGATCCGAGGACACATATTTATAGCTTATGCCCTCTAACACCATTATGTAATCCATACACAAAGGTAACCTACCACGACCCTTGCTTGAGTGTGCAAACCGCTAACCTCTCGAGTCGCGTCCTTTGATGATCAATGGTACGTAAACTCCAATCCCATGCCATGCATATCATCCATTTACGAGCCACTTGCCAAACCAGCAACACCTAATGCAATTTCCAACGGGTATCAAACCTCGGAGTCACCAGGCTCTTATCACTCCAACTCTCGGTCTGCGTGATAACTTTGTCCGTGTGTTTTCATCTCGATTACATAACTCTCTTGACTTACGCCCAGGAGCCTCTTTACATTTTCAGTTCAACTATGAGTTTTCATTGGACGTAGTCCTAAAACAAATTCAACCCATACTCACGAGAGTGGTGAATGGCCGTCTGAGTGCACCCCACACCCAGGACTCGACAGCGATGTTATGTTGCGATAGCCAAAATGTCATAGTGTGACACCCGGCACCGAGAGTGTAGTGAGCGAGAATCACGAGATCTCACCATCATTATCACGACCTATCGGGTCAACTCTCACCCTACATCCTAGGGAAGAACATCTATTCACGAAACCTCACAAAGGCCTTAATATACAGCCCAAATCGATGTCTTTTGGTATGACAACGACTGAGTCTCAGTCTGACAACCCGATGGTTTGTCAGGCTCATCCATGTCAAGCCCGAGCGTCAGCAGCAATCGTCTGCCGCACAGGTCCACTAACCTGTGCGTAACCTGATATGTCCACGACTTAAGGCCTGCAGCCCCTGCGGCTATCGTATTGTTGGAAGTGCTTGTATAGCACCAAGAAGAAGCCCAGAAACTAGTTCTCAGCCCCTTACTAGGGTGTGGAGGAGATCGGCTATATACTCTCTTGCTCTCTGCCTCTACTTCAGGGGTGTATTGTCCCAAAGTCTTAGGATCCTTGTCTGCAGGGAAATCCCGAATCCTCATGCTCAATCCACAGCCTAGTCACGAAACTAGTGTGGCAGTTTTACGCCTCTTCCCAAGACTAGGAGAAAGGCTGATCCTCTATCTTGTTGCAGACTTTGTGTTGTTAGGAGTGTTCCAGTATCCTCGAGCCTCTCTATCAGTCAAGGTGCCCATTATGAAGTCCAGCATATCAGTAGGCGAAGTCCTAACGATCATCGAACAGACAACTTCATCCCATTCTCGTGTCCTCGTAATACCCGGTAAATCCCGAGAAAACTAAATGCATCTTGAAGATTGACACTCGTCTCTGACTCATGCTGCCCCTCGGCATATACCAAATTATTATTGGCACTCTGTGTGACACCCGTGTCCGAGATCACCTCGATGGCCAAAAGCCTGCACTTCTGCGACTTGGCATTAAGCGATGGTCTCTTGGCGGTGTAAATAATCCTCAAGTGATACTCCGTATACACTGATTGGGTAGATCGAGAATGTCATCCACGAACTAGACAAGCAGTCTAAATAAGGTTAAGAACACATCCTATGCATGAATCATGAATCACCATTGGCGTTAGTCAATCAAAGAGCATCACGTTAAACTTAAGGAGTGCCCCATCGGAAGTCTAATATTTGTATTGGGATATCTGTATTACTAAATCCTCGTGATGGTAACCGGTCTGAAGGTACATCTTGGGGTGGGCTTCCGGCGCATATATATCTTGATCAGACAGTCAATCAAAATCTCGGTAATGGGTGGAGTTTATGATCATGTACTGTTGATTACCTATAGTCCATTTTATAGTAGAAGGGTCTTGTCAGCTTCCTTTTGCAAGCGACCAAAGCCCACATAAAGGTGAGTGCAAAGTCTAAAATCAAACCCCTTATCCGATAGATCACGCCATTTGGACTACGAGTTCTGTCAATAGGTGCCATCCTTTGGAATCATAGAGATGGTTAAAGTACCCGGGTGTAACTGATCCCAGAGTCTACATCCCTATGTGGAAGTGAATCCAGTGCTATCTGGAAAAATATTAGCGTATCGCAAGCCGCCGAGGTAGATGGCAGTGGGTCGCTTTCGTCCTCTAGGAAGTAGGCTCGTAGCCCTGACCCGCTGGCCTCCACGACACACGGACTCGTATGCCGTCACGGGGAAAAATGTCACGTACTTGTCCTTGAAATGCCACCACGACTCACGAATCCTGCGTGGTAACTCTCCTGCACTCCTGATCGATAACAACCACTGCATTGTCGATCCATCCCGAGGATGACGTGAAACTCGGGCATGTCCACTTGATCCTCGAGTCCCTTTGTGGTAGGTCTGAGATCCTCCATTTCGCAACCTCGACATATCATCCTATTATCGCCTGTCCTAGGGAGGCTCACATTACAAAGGCTCCTCTATGGTCACGAGTTCTTGCCCCTTTCCACCCTATTTGAGCTTCCATTCATTGGGAACATTAGTCTAATCTGTTTGTCAGGAGGTAACCTCCATAGCCTCTAACACCTTCTCAATCTGCATGAACCAATGGTCGTCCACCATCAAATCTTTTCCCCTTGTGAATGTCGAAGGATGATACGCCCTAAACCTCTGGGGGTTACTAGGATCTTCATACATCCTTATACTAGCTGTCTTTATGGCATTCATTGACCTCATTGCAAGCAAAGTCCCATATTGATCAGGCACGGTGTGCACGACCGTTAAGTGGACGTTCTCGATCCACACGCCCTCTACTAGCCATTTACCTGATAAACATGGCAACAAGAGTCATCTAACTTTGTTTCAGTCCTAACTAGTATTTTATTCTTCCCAATAGACTCGACAACCATGGCTGACATTCTGTTTCCTAAGTGGTGCTAGAATTCCAACCACTTAGTTGGTTTCTATTCAATAAGGTTGGCATTCGCTTTCTTGTTGTTTAGGTACCCAAATCCCTAAAGACCGAAATCCACAACCTTAGCATTCACCCTTTTCTACTCGCATTTACACCATGCATATAATTTAAATGCGCGCTACGCGTAATCACCATTTCAAATGGTAGTTAAATCTATCTGGTATCTACAAAGGCATAACCCACATTAAGTTACTAATCATACATAACTTCGGTGTATCATAATCATTTCGTGGTTTAAAATATTGTTTTTCAACAAAATTTTATTTTCAAAATTTTATTTTGAAAATTTTATTTTAATTTTATCAAAATTTATTTGATTTTATTTGATTTTATTTGAATTTAATAATAAATTTTTTTGAAAAAATTTTATTTACAATGAAGCAGTGTTCATTTGACTCGGGAAAAGCGAGTCAGCGGTTGAAAATGGGCGAGTGCACGAGTGCCTGGCCAAGACGGCCGGCGCCCGGTACGCCCAGACGCGCCTGCGATGCCGCCCACGGCCTTGCGCCGCCTCGCCTGCCCGCTCTGCCCGGTAGCGCGCGCCCGCTGCCGTGCACACTGCGCCTCCGCGCTGCGGCTAACTGCGCGCCTGCGCCCTGCCGCCAAGCGCCGGCGCCCTGCGCGAGCGCCCTAGCACCTTGACGCAGCGCGCGCGCACGCCAGGCCTTCGGCGCACGCCCGGCCGCCCCCTTTTTCGCTCAATGGCGGTGGCCGTTCTAGTCTGCACCAAATTAATTTTTCTTAATGCCAATGTGTGTATTATTATTATTTTCGATTATTTCGGTAATTGGAAAATCACTAAAATATTATTATTATTATTTTCCATTTTCTTGGACACTCGAATAAATTTTAAAAATTTATTTTGCATTTTCTTCAATTGTACCACTTGTAAAATCTTAGAAAATTATTTTCATCGTCATTTTTTTTTTTCATGTTAGCCTTCATATAACTGAAAATTTTAAGCTGGCATTACAGTTATTTATCTTTATTTTAAGCGAAATAATTTTCTAGTTTTCCACACGAAGCCCCTGTGATCTTGTCCAAAACTCATTCTGTTTGTCAGACTGATGGACCATTTACTAAAAATTTTCAATAACTTGTTCCTCACCATCCTAGTGTTCAACATTTTAGTTTATTTATCGTAGTGCTATCCTTTCATACACAATCCAAACACAACACATGATCAATCAACATGTTATAACATCAAAATCATGCCATCACATGATCACAAATCAAAACACATAGGTGTGGCCCCAAAACAGGGGGTCGTTATTCTTGTCGGCCCGCGAATGAGTGGATGTCGGGTTATGACACCACTTTAGAAAATGAGACGAGTCTCCTTTGTCTTGGAACTCTACCCAAATAAATTTTCTGCATATACATCGACAGTCCAATATATACAATATATATCCAATACGGCCACTTGGGCCCCTGAAACGATACTCAATGTACATATAACTATAAGAGCCAACTATAACCCTTACCCAATAGTTAAAGTTAATATTTTTACTCTTAAACAATACATATATTAAACGTAAAGAGGTTCTAATACATGTACAACCACCAAAAGCACATCGAGCTTTCTTCACGATAAATCTCTAGGAGCGAGCGATACTCGCACGCTCCACAGTACATAGTAAATAGGGGATCCCCACGTGAGGTGAGCTCTAAAAGCTGATGGAAATTTGCCCTAAAGTGGGCTACTCACCATCTAGTCGTGCAATGTTCCAAAATGCTTGCATTCAAACAAATGCATGGTCCTACTTGAATGTCCATGAGCAACTGGGATCCAGTCCTGCGACTCTCCTCATAACCTAAGCCTTGTATGAAAATTAATATTTTAATTAGTGGACAACCCTCGATGTATATATATATATTGGTAGCTCAGGCGATTTGATATATAAATTGTTTGTGGACTACCCTCTGGTGATCCTCCCAGTTGAAAAAACCAGACGATTTGATATTTTAAGTTTGTGGACTACTCGATGGGCTCTCAATTGGGCCGCTCCGACGATTGATATTTTAAGTTTAATGGACTACCCTCCGATAATTTATATTTATGCCACCCTCAGAACCATTTTTCCTCTATATCATCCTCTGTACTCACTCACCTTGTCCTGGTGATCCGGTCGTATGGAATGCATGTCATTCCAACACCGGTCTAATCCGTACCAAATATATAGCAACCTGAAATATATTCACATTAAAAATTAAGTCACACAAACATGTTATATAATTTATCATTTCAAACACAAAATTAGCTCATGGGCTAATGTTCAAACATAAGCAATTACGATCAGAATTACTTAACCAAACCATGATTTTCCCAATACATTTTGGTTACTATTCTAGGAACGGTAAAACCTAGGGTTTTCTTGTTCCCGACATAGTCAATCCTAGGTTCATATTTTGAACCCGCATTTCGCGGCCAATACCGACCTGAAACCAACAATACATAATTCACACCACCCAGGCATCACCATGCCCATCTGGTAGTGGAGCAACTAAGTGCTCCATTCAGTTTAAAAAATTTGTATTAATTCGATTCCATGTTTGGGACCGATCCGCGACCCTAATGGCCCCGATCGACTCAAACATTCGAACAACATTAAAAATGGGGAATAAAACCCAAGTAGGAGAATCCTACCTTGAGGGTTTGAAACTCACTATCCGGAGTCACGCGTGGCTTGCTCCCGCGTAGAACATTTCTCCTTCTTGCCCCGAAAACCGCCGACGGTCGGATCGCGTATTTCTAGAGAGAAGTACTCTCTCTCTCTAAATTTCTCTCAATCTGCTCCTCTCGTCAAGCCCCACATTACGCCCGTTTTGCTCACTTTTAATATTTGGAGAAGAAGACCACTGTTCCCACTTTGCTTTATTATCATTTAATTCCAATTAAAACAATTAATTCCCTTCTTTCTCCAGTTTTGACATTCGGCACTATCTCGGTCATCCATTTTCATCATTTCTCTACTCATACCACTTATGGTACATGAGTACATGCTATTTGTGCCTTTCGTCGCATCGAAAATCGATTTACGGCACGGCTTGCGATGCCTCGAAAAGCGTGCCGACTCGCTGTCTCGACCAGTGCAATTTTACGTGCTAGCTAGATTTATGAAGACGTTCCTAACCAGGCGCAATCCGTTCATCATCACGAGTCTAAGGTATTTGGACTTCTTAGTAATTATAAATTTTGTAATCAAAGTACGATTTTGTACTTATTCTAGAAATTTGGAATTTCTCGGGTCTTACATTCTCCCCTCATAAAGAATTTAGATCGAAATTAGGACAATCATATCCTCACAACACGTAACCTACACAACCTTGCGGTGTGTAGCACTTCTTTCTCTCCAAGGTCACAATTACGACAATCAATGAATTTTGTCGGCTCAATCCATGCCATGCACATGACATCCATTACCGAGCCCTTGCCCATTTCAACCTTGTCAATGAAATTTCCAAAGGGGTGTTCAAACCTCGAGTCTGTGGGACCCTTACTAGGCAGGCCCGTTTGGGCGGATCAGCCGTCAGGGATGCCACTAAAATCACTCTCAATCACTCAAAATCATATCTTTGCGGAAGCGATTAAAAAATTGGGCAAGCCCATAAACATTTAACAAAATACATTAAATTTACCCAGAAGCATCACATTTTACAATGAAAGCATTCAAGCCTTTCCAAAATGATTTACTAAAATAGATGTTCGATATTCAAATTGTTTTATACAAAATATCCATATCAAAGAACACATGAAATGAGTGCACATGTCGAGCATACTCGAGATTTCTTTCTTTATGACTCGGCGCTCCTCGATCTTGGGTCAGCTGTGATCGCTTATCTATCTCGGTACAACGCATTGGTAAAACAATACGCTAAGCATTTTCATCTTGATGGTTCTGTCTAAATCCATTCCTCGATTTCGGCTTAAATCAATTCATGCAATTTAATAATTCGAACTTTCAATCGCATTTGGATGATCAATATATAAACCATACATATACTTTGACCCTTATATATACAATAAATTATAGTTCATTGATCATCCCATAAATACATTTTCATAATCAATATTCACAATCTAAATCAATTCAAAATATGCTCCCTAATTCAATTCAGTTATGGCTTGTTCAATTCAATTCTGAAAATCAATTGATTATGTCAATCCAATCGGTTATACCCAATGATTCGAGTTATGCAATCAATCGGTTATGCCGATCAATTCGATTTAGTGCCCTTACTTGAATTTAACCTATGTTCTTCGATATACGGGATATCGAGTCAAGCACGGTGGCCCGAGGCTGCGGGCGGTGTCACATGGTTTTATAACCGCGATGGGTCCCATTTGAAATTCATTGGTTATAAACAATCAAATAGTGAACACTCACCGTCACGGTTCAGCTAGGCCTAGAATCGGATGACACATCAATAGTTCGCGATCTTGCTATTTGACCCACAATGGTATACCAATCTATATGCTCGAAATAAGCGGTTAACATTCTATTAAGGCGTTCAAATCCTTTATAGCAAAAAATATAGCTAAAAAATATATGCGGCAGCTATAAACAGTTTATTTCCAATAATCATGCAATTTTATAATAAACATTTCCACAATCCCACTTTTCTCAAATAAATTAAATCACTTCAATATGCTTTAGAACAAACATGCAAAATCTTGAAGCGAGTTAGGAGTTGGTAGAACCAAACATTTCAAACTTGAAATGAGAATAGGATTTAGAGAAGAACAAACCCAAAAATCTTTGCACTTTGATTCCAATCCTTGGAATCTCAATCCACCGATTTGACTTTTCCTCTCGTCGGTCCACATTCCAAACCATTAAGAGAATAATATTATTCATGCGTACTAGTAGTTTTGGTTAGGATTGATTTTCGAAGGTTAGTATGAGTTCCAATTTAAACAAGCTATATATAGATGGATTCTTGACTCAATGGGCTTTCCATATAGTCAAAGATCACCCGAATCAGAGTTCGGACGAAGGAGTTATGACCTTCCGAAGTTGGAGGGGTCATGCAGTCAAATCTGACCCGATGAGCTGACCACGGCCTGGACTAGTTCGATCTATCACCTCGGTTAAAGTCTTCCTATCCTCCTCAGTCATATTAATGTATTCTTGACTCAATGGGCTTTCCATAGAGTCCAGAACACCAAAATCGGAGTTCAAACGAAGGAGATATGACCAGAAGTTGGAGGTCATGCGTCTGATCCTTTGACGAGCTGACTGGGTGACGGTACCTGCTTGAAGTGACGAGCTCATTCAAACACCTCAGTCTGACATCTAACATCCTCCTCAGGCATATCAATGTATTCTTGACTCCATGGGCTTTCCATAGAGTCCAAGAACACCCAAATCAGAGTTCAAACGAAGGAGATATGACCTTCCGAAGTTGGAGGTCATGCGTAGTCAACCACGACGGCGGCTCTTGAGGACCTAACGGCCTCTACGAGGATCGGCCTCTGAGGACTGACGACCCTACGGGACGACGACCTCGGTTTGGCGACCCTTTGTTGTGACCACTCATCCATTTGGCTTGTTCCTGAGTAAAAAGACCGCCTTGGTCTACGGTCGAATTGAGAATTAAAAAGCCTAACATCAAGTTCATTGATGTGGCTACAATTTCACAGAAGGACACTGCAAATTCTCTTTATTTTCATCCCAAAAAACCCGTTCTAAGGTCGGCTAGTTATTTCAAGATTTGGCGAGCTTGACCCGACCAGTTTAGATGGTGACCTCATTAAAGACTATAACTTAGTCTAAAGAGGTCAAATGAGAATTTACAAACCACAACATCAAGCTAATTAGTGTGGCTACAATTTACTAGGGCCTTTTCTGATTTCCCTTCACTTCGTACCCAATCAGCTCTAAGGTCCGGCTAGCTACGCACTACCACAATGTGGCAGCTTCCCATGGTTTTAAATGCAACAAACATTCCCCTAAGACGGATAGCCACCCAACAATCCTTAGGAGTAGAAAGGCGACCAAGTAGGAGAAGACACACCTCGCAGGTTTGTCAAAAGTCCTGATTCAGGTCTCTACTTGTAGCTCTTGTCACTAGGAAAAGACTTCCCTTAGTGCTTGGCCCAGGAGACCTATAGTCTGATTGTCGGAAAATCTAGAAGATGGAGCCTCTCTCTAACTCTCCCTTCCTCTCTGGCATTCTTCACCCTGATCCTCTGTCGGTGCACCCAAGACTTCCTCCACTTTCTATGCTATTCCACTGTGATTTTCTTCTTCTTTATTTACTTTATCTTTAGTCCCTCATTTCTCTACCTTCCTCATTAATCTCCTATTTTCACTTAGACATATAAACTTATTTACAATTGACCCTTAAATTTGTTCTAATTTCCATATTTTCTCTTTTTTTCACTTGGAGTTTATTCTGGATTCAATAATAAATTGAATCAATATTCATCTAACAATTCCCAAGTACCCAAGTTAGCCCAATTATACGAGTATATAATAGAATTTTGTTATAAAAATTCCAGGGATTTTGGGCGTTACAACTCTCCCAAGCAATAAAATTTCGTCCTCGAAATTACGCCAGATCAACGGTTGCGGATCTTTGGCTGCGCATCGTTTCCTCACTTTCCCAGTGGCTTCTTGATCTTATGGTTTCTCCACAACACCTTGACTAAGCAGGAATCTTCTTATTCCGTGAATTCCTTCCACTTCACGAGCCGAAATATTTTTCTGGCTCTTCTTAAATGTCATTAAATCGCCTCAGCTCAATTGTCTCGAAGAAATTTACATGTGAAGGTCACAGTCGGGCCACCTGCGTAGCATGGACACATGGAAACACATCATGGATCTTTTCAAGTCCCGGAGGAGTAATGCCAATCCCCGTATGCCACTGGTCCCACTTTCTCAATCACTTCATAGGGGCCAATAAATCTAGGGCTCAACTTGCCCTTTTTTCCCCAAAATCTCATCACCTTCTTCAGGCGATACTTTCAAAACACCTTTTCGCCAGATCTCCTCTCGAATATCTTTTCTTTTCATGTCGGCATATGATTTCTGTGTATCAGTGGCCACCTTCAATCTCTCTCTAATCATTTCACTTTTCTTGATCCTCTTGTATCAAGTCGGGGCGATCACTTTCTTTTCACTCAATTAGTCAGCCTTGATGGTGTTACATTTTCTCCCATATAAAGCCTATAAAGGCGCCATTCCAATACTTGATTGAGCGTTGTTGTACACAAATTCAACTAAAGCAATGTGTTGATCCCAGCTACCCTCAAGGTCGATCACACAACTCCTTAACATATCTTCGAATCTGGATCACTCTCTCGGATGCCCATCAGTTTTGTGGGTGGAGCGGTATCTTGGGGGTCGTCCCGTGCCCAAGGCCACTTGAAATTTTCCCCAAAATCTCGAAATAAACCTCGGATCTCGGTCTAAAATAATGGATATAAGAATCCCATGTAACCGAACTATTTCCTTGATATAAGGCTGCGCTGGCTTATCAGTGAATGGTCGGATTCTCCAACTGATGAAGTGAAGTGACTTGGTCGTCGGTCTGCTATGACCCAGGCGGGTCATGTCTTCTCCTGTCAATGGTAACCCAACCACAAAATCCATGGTGATTCGGTCCAATTTCCACTCGGTATTCTAATAAGTTGCAATAATCCGAAGGAACTTGATGCTCTGCCTTTACTCTTTGACACACCAAACACTTGGTTACATATTCTGACACATCTCTTTTCATCGGACCACGGAATGACATTTTAAATCTCGATACATCTTTGTGCTCTGGGATGGATAGCAAAATCCTATATGTGCCTCTTCTAGTATGGATTTCCTCAAATCCTTCTGTCGGGTACCTAAACCCGATCCTTATAATACAAACTCCATCTTCGTTCTGCTGAACTCGATTTCTTTACCATTTCAATCTGATTTATTATGGCGGCCAATTTCCTCTCATCTTTCTTTTGTGCCTCTAGCACTCGATTCAACAAACTGGTCTAGCTATTAACTGCGCCACTACGGTACCATCGTCGTATGACTGACAAATGGGCATTCAGCGCTCGGGCGTTCGTGGCTGACTTTCTGCACCGGCGTCGACCTGCATTTGGCCTTTCGGGGTGATAATCAATCGCCTTGGTCATGTCGCACATGGTTCCATCCATCTCCGTTGTCCCAAGTTAAGCTCTCATTGTGAGGCAAATGCTTAAGACTCTTATGATCGATTAATAGATGAAACACTTCTCTTCCCATACAAATAATGTCTCCAAATTTTAAGTATGAATACAATTTAACGGCTAATTCAGTATGCGTGGGGTAGTTCTTTTCATGCGGCTTCAAGTTGTCTTGAAGCGTAGGCTACTCACTTACCCTCTTTGCATTAGGACACATCCAAGTCTATTTAACTGACGCATCACTAAAAATCACATATTCTCTGCGGTCGGTTGAGTAAGAGCAGGAGCCTCGGTTAAGAATGCTTTCAACTTATCAAAACTTCTTTGACATTTTCCTCCATTCATACTTTACATTTTCTAGAGCAATCTACGTCATTGGGGGTGGTCATGAAAGCACCGCGAATCTTACATGGTATCTGCTAGTCCCGAGAAACTACGCATACGTAACATTTCCTGGGTGGCTTCCATTCAACAACCACTTATTTTCTTTGGATACCCTTTCAGTTCCTTAACCGATACTATGTACTTACTAGAAAAGGACACTTCATTCTTCCAAAAACTCACACTTTCCGGTTGCATACATATCACTCTTTTCTCCAAGTCTCTAACACTACTCTAAGGTGTGTGTCATGACTTTATTGATCTTTTGAATACAAGAATATAGTCTATGAACACTCGATAAAGCTGATCCTATCTGGTCGGAAAACCGCGATTCGTGAGGTCCGCTAGAAAGCCGCTGGAGCATTTGTCAATCAAAACGCGACATTACAAGGGAACTCATAATGTCCATATCGCGTCCCGCGCCGTCTTATACCACATCGACATCTTTAATTCTCAGCGTGGTACCGGATCGCCGTCGATCTTTGAAAGATACTTGCTTTTAGTGGTCAAACAAATCATCTGTGCGGGTAGCGGATACTTATTCTTTACGTTAACTTGTTCGATTATGCGTAATCGGCTATAGCGAAGTGTACCATCTTTCTTTTTAACAAAAAGCAGGAGCTCCCCACGGTGATACGCGAATTAGAATAAACCGTTTTCTAGCAATTCTTGCAGAAATTTGAAGCTTCAATTCTTTTAACTCCACTAGAGCCATTCGTGCAGTCGTAATGGATGCGGTGTGGCACTGTAAATGTCGATAGCAACCTCCCGATCTCCCTACATGGAGGCAATCCGGCAACTCTTGGGAAACACGTCCCGGAAAGTCACTATGATGAGGATATCGGATATGCTAGGCCTTGCCTTTATCGTATCAATCACATAAGCCAAGTAGGCTTCACATCCTTTATGTACCATTTTTCTAGCGATTGCGGATATCACATTAGAGAGGTGGTTTGACCTCGCCGATGAAAGTTACTTCATCCTCATTCGGTGTTCTCAAGGTCACTCTTTTCATTCTCTGATCCACCGTCACTTGGTGTCGGGACAGCAATCCATCCCAATCATCAAACTCCTTAAGGATAATTGATCAAATCCCGGGGAAACTCATACTCTCGTATTCGGATGGGGCAATCTCTGCTCACCTCTATTCACAATAACACTATGCCCCCGGCGGGTTAGTCACGAGATGTACATACTTTCGGTTCCACTCCTCGATAAATTTTTTCACACTAGGTATGTCGGTACAAATATATGGAGTGGGTTGAAGCCAGGGGTCAATCAATGCATGTCTTGTAGTATCAAGATTTGGAAATTACCAACTTCATCACATCACAGACCGGTATCTTCAGCTGCTTTCATTGCATATGCTCTGTGGAGCCGCGGCCGTCTTACTGCCGAGTCTACTGTGTCCCTTGTCTCGGAACACTCGGTGATGCAACACTCTTGTTGCCTTTCTGTACCACTAAAGCTGTACCCCCGGTCTGAGGTGCTGTCAATGAACGAGCTCTAGAACAATCTCTTGCTCTATGCTCTTTGGATCCGCAAATCAAACAAGCACCTGTAAGTCTCGACATTCTCACTTGTGATTTCTCCTGATAGAACAATGGGAAGCGATCACAATCCTCTAGAAGCACCTCCTGGTGTATTAGCAATTGGCCAGTCTTGGTAAATTAGTATTCCCTACCGTGCTTTGAGAGCCTATAGGCTGATTGGAACCCTGTGGTCCCCTGAATTTCTTCCTTTGTTGTTGTTGCGAACTGGACTGACCGGGATTTTTCTTTCCCTATCTTTTATCCTTTCTCTCTCTTTCCTCTTTCTTTACTCTTTCCACATTCAATGCACATGTCACAATTTTGGAGAAATCCTCATGGAAAAATGCTGTGACATGAGCTCGAGATATAGTCATTAAGCCGTCTTGAGCTATCGACACATTTCTTCCCTGCTCCACGAAATTACCTCGAGACATGCTTGCTCAACCGTGTAATTCTCTTTGATATTCGGTCCACACACTCATACATCTTTGCTTAGTTTATAAAAACTCGAGTCTCATGTTGTTCGAGATAAATCGACCCACATAGTGCTTCTTGAACTCATCCAAGAAGAACTCCCATGTAACTCTCTCACGATGGTGCGGTCACAGTCACGAGAGCCACCAGCGGTAAACCTCATCTGTAGTAATGAGGTCGCACATTCAACTTCTCTTCAGCTGTGCAATGCATTTGCACAAGCATTACTTTCGATTTTCTCGAGCTTAATTTTTGCTGCGAAAGGCTCATCCTCTTCTTTCCATAAAATCTACGAATTCGGTACTTTGCCATTCTCTCAATGGCTGATCGCTTTTGAGCAATTGTAACTGGTTGCCCGGCTCTTTGCAATGCTGAACTAATTTCTTCGGAGATATCCATAGTACCTCCTGCCACTTGTTAGTTCATTCATTGGTGGGGACATGGGATCTTGCCCTCGCTTCCCACGCTTCATGGCTAATGCAGGCGAGTCCTGGTCGTCCCTCGACCCTAAAGGAATAGAACCGTCCATTCTTATCTAATAAGACCAGCAGATCGCGTCGAGTCATGTCATCCTTTATATGCAAATGAAATGCATATTAAACACAATTTCAAAATCATTTAAACAGACAAAATCATTTTGTAGAAGCGCCTAAACCTAGACTCTGTGCAGGTGTATGTGGGACCCCTTACCCGACCCGACCCGTTTGGGCGGATCGAAACCGAGTCGGGATGCCACTAAAAATCCTCAATCACTCAAAATCCCATATCTTTGTAGGCGATTAAAAAATTGGGGCAAGCCCGTAAACATTTAACAAATACATTGCTTTTACCAAAATACATTTTACAATGAGGGCATTCAAGCCTTTTCAAAATGATTTACTAAAATAGATGTTCAGTATTCAAATTGTTTATACAAAATATCCATATCAAAAAGAACACATGAAATGAGTGCACATGTCGGAGCATACTCCAGATTTCGCCTCTTTTATGACTCGGCTCCTCGATCTTGGGTCGTATCGATCCTTATCTATCACTAGAATTTTCAACGCATTGGTAAAACAATACGCTAAGCATTTCATGTAGTGGTTCTATAAATCCATTCCTCAGTTCAGCTTAAATCAATTCATGCAATTTAATAATTCGAACTTTCAATCATTTGGATGATCAAATATAAATACAATACATATACTTTGTTATATATATACAATAAATTATAGTTCATTAGTCATCCATAAATACATTTTCACCAATCAATGTTTCACAATCGTCAATTCAAATATGCTCACAAATTCAATTCCGGTTATGACATTGATTCAGTGCGAAAATCGAATTGATTATGCTAATCGATGATTATACCCGTCTCAATTCGATTATACCCGATCTAATCGATTATCTTAAATCAATTCGATTTATGCCCTTAACGAATTCGCCTATGTCTTGATATCTGAGATGTCGAGTCTTGAAACGCGATCCCATTTGATGCGAGCGGTATCACGGGTTTTATAACGATGCGGTCCCGCGTTTCTTGTGGTTATAAACAATCAAATAGTGAACCGCTACCCGATACGGTCCCACTTCATTCTTGAGAGATCGAGGTGACGTAATAGTTCGATGCTGCTATTTGACCCTATTGGTATACCAATCTATCCTTAATCTTGAAATAAGCGGTTAACATTCTATTAAGAGGCGTTCAAATCCCTTTATAGCAGAAATATAGTACATATATACCATTGTATAAAACGATTTATTTTCAATAATCATGCAATTTTATATCTGAGCATTTCACAATCACTTTTCTCAAATAAATTAAATCACTTCAATATGCTTTTAGAACAAACATGCAAAATCTTGAAACGAGGATTAGGAGTTGGTAGAACAAACATTTCAAACGAAATGAATAGGATTAGAAGAACAAACCCCGAAAATCTTTACTTTTTGATTCAATCCTTGCGATCTCAATCTGATTGGCTTTTCCTCCTCGTCGATCCCTATTCCAAAACCATTAAAATAATATTATTCATGCGTCACTGGTAGTTTTGGATTAGGATTGATTTTCGGAGAGTTAGTGAGTTCAATTTAAATGAGCTATATATAGATGGATTCTTGGGTCATACACAATCAAATCCACAGTGGCAGGCGGCCTGACCTGGAATAGTTCGATCTATCACCTCGATTTAAAAAGTCTTCCTGTCCTCCTCAGTCATATTAATGTATTTATTCTTGACTCGATGGGCTTTCCATAGAGTCCGAGAACACCAATCAATTCAAGCGAAGGAGATATGATAACCAAGGGTTGGAGGTCATGCGTGATCAACTTTGTGGCGACTGGGTGACAATTTGCAGAGTGACAGGCTCAATTCAAACACCTCGGTCTGACATCTAACATCCTCCTCGGGCATATCAATGTATTCTTAACTCCATGGGCTTTCCATAGAGTCGAGAACACCCAATCAGGAGTTCAAGCGAAGGAGATATGACCTTAGAAGTTGGAGGTCATGCGTAGTCAACCACGACGGGTGAGCTCTTAGGACCCTAACGACCCCTCTCTGATCTGGCGGCCCCTACAGGACCTGAGCAGCCCTTACGAGGACACGACGACCTCGGTTTGTGACCAGTTTGTGACCTTTGTTTGTGACCACTCATCCATTTGGGTACGTTACAGTAAAAAGACCATAACTTGGTCTCACGAGGAGTCAGGTGAAAAATTCAAAAAGCCTAACATCAAAGTTCATTGATGTGACTACAATTTCACAGAAGGACTTACTGCCAAAATTATCTTTATTTTCGACCCAAAGCCCCGTTCTAGGTCAGGCTAGTTGACCGGTGGCGAAGCGGCAGCGGCCCAGATTTAGATGGGGTGACCTCATTAAAGGACTATAACTTAGTCTAAAGGGTCCAAATCGAGAATTTCAAAGCCTAACATCAAGCTAGTGATGTGGCTACAATTTACCCTAAGGGCCTTATTTACCAATTTCCCTTCACTTCGTGCCCGAAAATCAGCTCTAAAGGTTCGGCTAGCTGCGCACTACCTGATCTTAAAGCGACTTGTAGTTTAAATGCAACAAACATTCCCTAAGGCGGATGACCACCAACAATCCCTTAGGGTAAGAAGACGACAATGGGAGAAGACCTACCTCATGGAGTTTATTAAAAGTCCCAGGTTCAGATCTGCCCCTTAGCTCTTGTCACTAAGGAAGGACTTCCTCGTCACGCCGTAGGAGACTATGAATTACGATTGTGAATCTAGAGAGAAGATGGAGCCTCTCTCTACAACTCTCCCTTTCTGTTTCTTTTTCTTATGGATCACTCTTAATCGTACTTTAAAAGGAGGCTTCCTCACTTTCCTACATGCCATTCCCTTTCCTTGATTTTTTTTTCTTCTTTTTCTTTATTTCTTTTTATATTTAGGTCCCTCCATTTCTCTATTATTCTCATTTAAGTCTCCTATTTTCACTTAGACATATAAACTTGTTACAATTATTGTAGGTCCCCATTTTACAATTTCCATATTTTCTCTCTTTTTTTCACTTGAGTTTATTTACGGATTCAATAATCATTGAATCAATATTCATCTAACAATTCCCAAAAATTGCAAGTTGGCCCCGAAATTATGCAGAATATATATAATGATTTTAGTATAAAATTCGGGGATTTTGGGCGTTACATCACCAGGCTCCATCTTTCGACTCCCAAGTCTGTGATAACCTTAATAGGTATTGTTTCATCTCGAGCAACACAACTCTTGACTTACACTTGAGCCTCTTACATTCCCTGATTCAACCATGAGTCTTCATGGGACGTAAGTCAAGACAAACTCAACCCAGCTCTTCCAGAGTGGTGAATGACCATCACCAGTGCACCCACACCATACTCGCGCGATGTTCACAGTGCACATAATGTAATAATGTCATCTTTGTGACAACCAATCCACAGTTCCACCATGAGCGGGAGATCTTGGAGATCTCTTACTCATAATCCGACCTATTAGGTCAACTCTCACTATCGCCCCTAGGGAAGAACATCTATACTTGGCTCTACAAAGGCTTAACCTCTAAGCGAATCTAATGTAGGTGTCAGTGCTGACAACTCGGCCTAGGTTTCAATTACTGACAACCCGATGGTTGTCAACTTATCATATCAAGCGACAATCGGCAACCAGGTCTACCCTAAGGCCCACCACGCTTAGATGCCTGACTGATGCATCCCACCTGACTTGATCCACACTGGCCCGTACTAGGGTGCTGGAGAAACAAAGCTATCTTGCTCTGTCCCACGGTGGCGGGGCGCGATCCCAAACGCCGGGATCCACATCTGCGGGGCAATCCCTCCTCATATGTCTGAATCTTTGTGATGGTAGCGCCACCAAATACGCCCATCGGCTTGCGACCCTAAGCTCGTCTATTTTGATGATTGGGGCGGAAGTATCCCATAGTCTTGGGATTCGCGCCGTGGACAATCTTGGCCGAAAGTGTCGGTGGCGGCCAAATAACACATCATGCGCCTTGCGTCGCGGCTCCCATAATCTTGGCCTTGGTCTGATGACCTCGGTAACATCACAGATATTCTTGTGAAACAGAAGTCTTCTACTTCTTTCCCGGATTGGAAGAAAGCTGATCCTCCCTCTGTGCCACCAGCACGTATCGGAGTGTTCCAAATATCCTCGATTTCTCTCTCTATGGTCAGGGCCGTCCCAACCACATGGAGTCCATGTCCAGTGGGTGAAATCCTATGATCTGTCTGAATGGACAACACGCCCATTCTCGTGTCTCTCGTAATACCCGACCAATCCCGAAAACTACGTATCTCGGGTGACATTCGGTCTCTTCCAGCGCATCAACGCCTCAACCTTTTCTATAGGTCGTGACACTCGATCGACCTGTGTCTCAAACTCTCACCTGATCGCCAAAACTCACATGCGAACTTGGCTATTCCTGGTTGATGGTCTCTTAACATTGTAAAACAATCCTCAAGTGATACTCATGCTCCCATCATTTTACGGGAGTAGATCAAAATGTCATCCACCCAAGACTACGACAAAGTACAGTCTAAACAGGGTTGGAATATCCCTATGCATGAGATCCATGAATCTTCTTGGCGCATTCGTCGATCCGAAGGGCATTGCAGTAAACTCGAGAGTGCCCGTAGCAGCGTCTAGCCGCTTGTCTTAGGGATATCTGTCTCCTAACCCTCAGGTGATGGTAACGGTCTGAAGATACATCTTAGGTAGACTGCGTTCCTCTCAAAGCGATCAAACCAATCATGATCTCGATAATGGGTACCCGATTCTTGATCATAACCTGTTCGACTGCATGCTTAGTCAATGCCACGATCCGAAGGGTCTTTCCTTCTTCTTAGTAACAGAATAGGCGCCCCATGGTGAAGTGCTGGGTCTAATAAACCTGTCCAATAGCTCCTGTGGCTGGACTGCGAGTTCTACTTGACTAAGCTGGGGTGCCATCCTATGCGGAGTCATAGAGATGGGTGAAATACAGGGTGTAACTCCCATGCAGAGTCTACGTCCCTATGTGGGTAAGATCGGGCCAGCTCATGCGGAAACATTCGCGTACTTTGCCAAACCACTTTCCGAGAGTGAATCTACGTTTGAGGTCTCTCCTCGTCCTCCCAGGGTGGGCTCGCTAGCCAACCCGTAGCTATCCCCCAGCCTTTGGACTCATATAACATGCAGGGAAAAAATGTCATGCTTGTCCCCCTGAAATACCATAGGATGCAGATCCTGTGGCCTAGCGATAATCCTCCTACGCTCACAATCGATAACGATACGTAAGCTATGACCAACCATCCCTCGGGATGACCTCGAACTCGGTATGTCCATAATCACGGGTCCATTGTGAGTAGAGTCCCGAGATCCTCAACTTCATAACCTCAGGCATGTCGTACCTATTTTTCCATATTTTAATCCACACTGAGGAAGAACTCAAGTCTGTGGCTCCTACAAGGTCTCTAGAAAGTCCTTGCCCCATTTCCTATTTGGGCCTCATTCCTACCAGCTAGACATGACTAGTCTAATCTAGATCGTGTCGGAGGTAGTCTCCATAGCCTCTAACATCTTCTTGTTGCGCGCCCAGACCAATGGTCTACCACCATGGATCTTGCCCCACACAGTGTATGTCGGAGGATGATCGTCTAAACCTGCGGGGTTACTAGGATCTCCACACGACTGCACCTTTATGCTAGCGTGCGATGGCGATCGTTACCAACACCTACGGCCTCTACAAAGGCCCGGCGATCAATCTTGGCGACTGGTCATTGGGTGGTGCTTGACCAGTGCCGAAATATCCTCTCGTCCCCCTCTACTAGCCATTTACACCACAGATTGCAACAAGAGTTTCACAGCTCCTACCTCATCAACCTAGTATACCCATGCCGACACACAGATTTCGACAACCAGCTGAACCCAATCGCCCGATTTCCGGCCGCCGCAAATCTTTCAACCCCAATACCCCTAAATTCCACACCTCGATAAAATTCTAAGATTCCTGCCTAGCCTTCAGCACCAAACCCCGCCATCAATCCCTTAACTCCAAGATTCAACCCTTCCTGCACTGATTTACACCATTTGCTGATAATTTGCACTTAACCATCAATCCACCCTATTTCAAATTTTAGAAGCGAACCAATACAAGATTCTAAGGCATAAACTCACGCACTTAAGACACTAATCATACAACATACCAGCTATGATTAACAATTTCTACTGCTTAAAACATTGAAAGTTTTCTACTGAATTCTTATTTTCAAAAATTTTATTTTTAAAAATTATTTTTCAAAATTTTATCAAAATTCATTTGATTTTATTATCGATTTTGGTCGAATGGCAAATATTATTATTATTATTATTTTTTCGGTACCTTATTTCGATAAGAATGGTTGAAATCATTTATCACTTCAAAAACATCAGGTCGGCGAACCCGAAGCAATCAAGTCGAGTGCAATCGAGTGCGTCCTCGCCGTACCGGCGCGCCCAAAAGTCGCGCGTCGCCACGGCCAGCCGACGTCGTGCCGGCGCCGGCACGCCGCCGCCGCAAAGGGCTCGCCGGCGGCACCGCGCGCCTGCGCGCTGCTCGCCGCTTCTGTCGTACTTTCGCCAGCCTCGCCGCCCACAGATTTTTCTCAACCCAGAGCGGTCAACGCCGCAAGCCGCGGCGCTTTCCACTGGCGGCACTCCCGCTACAAGGCCATCGCCGTTTCGCATACGCCAAAGATGGTGCCGTCGCATACACACACTGGCGCAAAGACGCCGTAAATGGTTCAGCCAATGGCTTCGGTTCTCTTCGCTGCACACAAGTTAGATGCAACGCCAAAGCCCCAGCTCTTCCCACGATAATACCAACCGATGATGGCCAGCTTGTTCCTCAAATTAACTCCACCACCCAATTACAAACATAAGGGTATTACAACAAGAATTTCCCAAAAGAACCACTCGCCTATTAGTTGCAATACAATTAAATTTTAAAATAGGTTTATTTCTTTTCTCTTTCTCACATACAACCCAAGTAGGGTAGTCCTCTCAAATTTCTCAAAGACCTAAAAATTTGTTTATTATGAAACATTTTTCACGAAGGCTCTGTAATGGAAAATCACTGCAATCACAACTATTTTTTCCATACTCTAACATCAAACAAATTGATAAATTAGCTAACCTTTCCACTCACACCATAAAACCCAGAGCACCCATTTCCTCGCTCATAACCCAACACAAATTTTACAGTACCATTCTTCCTTTCTTCCACTTTTCTAATCAAAATCTCTTCCTCCACTCCAAACAAATTCTTGATAGAAAATTTTATTTTCTTCTTCCACTTTCTCTGCACCTCACTTAATTTATAGTAAAACTATGGGTGCAATGATTTTCTCCTCCGATATAACCCAAATAAATCACTCGAAAATATTTTCTTTATTTGTGAAAATTCCTTCTGAATTTCTTCTTCAATGATCCCAAATGAAATTTTGTGCAAATTATTTTATTTGATTTTCTCAAGTTTCTAATAATGAAAACCCTTAAAAATTAATTTTTTTTTTTTTTTTCACTCCCAAACCAAATGCCAAATTCCAATTTACTTTCATTTATTCTCTCATTCTAGTTTAACACAAAGACATTCAAATATTTTTTCAAGATATTCTTTAACCTATCTATGTGCTTAATCACTGAAGCACACACAACTGAACACATAACATATATGACATGCACATTCATCAAACATTCACAATAACACCATCAACTCCACTGACAAACACCACCAATAACTGTGCAATTTAGTGTCCTTAGTTTTGTCCGTGATTTTCTTAGTAAATCACACTTAACTCCTAACATCAAACTGGCCACCTGAGTGGCACAGCCTTCCCCAACTAGCTGCCTGCTTCAATTTTTCTATCCACAGGTCTCACAAACTCATACTCACAACTATACCACCTCAGGTATGGACACCAAACCCAGCCCCAGTATTCCAGATACCAAGTTTCTGATGAACAGTGCCAGGCTTGAAACCCGGAAACTGATAAAGTGATCAGGCCACACCCTGATAATGTAGCGATGGTTTCAAGCCGAATCACAATCACTTCTTAGAAAATCATAGCCCTTCAGAATGAGCTTCAATCTCACCATGCGAATCCCATGATATCACCCTGTCCCGCACTCAATCTTAATATATACAATATGAGGTCCAATACGGCCACTGGGTCGCCACTGCAAACAGCACTCAACAGATGCCAGCCATAACTATGAAACCGGAATCCAAGAGTATGACCGGTAATGGCTGATGCGAGTTGTATTTATTTTACTCTTAAACAAATACATATTAAACTAGAGAAAAGGTTCTAATACATGCGGTTAAATCACCAAAGCCACATCCCGCTTTCTTCACGATAAATCTCTAGACCAGCCGCCCTCGCACGCGCCTCCCCGTACCAGAGCCAGAAAGGGGGATCCCATCACAAGGCGAGCTAAAGCCTCGCAGGGAGATTTCGCCTCTGCGTGGCCATCACCAATACCCAAGTGCGCTGCAATGTTCCAAAGTAAACACACATTCAAGCAAATGCACGATCCCTACTGAATGTCTACATGAACAACTCGCATTCCGAAGTCTCACCGACTTCTCACACTCGCCAAGCTCTCGCGAGAATTTCATTTATTTTAATTAGCGACAACTTCCTCACGATATATATCAATCAATGCCCTACGATTGATATATGAAATTGCTTCGTGACTTGCCTCTCCGATGAATATCACTCACGTCCGACGACAAGATATTTTAAGCCAGGATTCATCCTCCGATGAATATCAATTGGCCAGCCCGACGTATCAAGGTTATTTTAAGCTTGTGGACTACCCTCCATAATTTACATTTTTGGGATTACCCCGGTAACTTCATTTTCCTATACTCACCCCGCACTCACCCTATAATCCTAAAGTGATCCAGCTGTGATATGAATGCATGTATGCGAATTCCAACACGCCATCCCACATGCAAATATATAACACAAATGAGAGTTCCACATTAAAAATTAAATCACACAAACATGTGTTATGTAATTATCATTTCAAACACCAAAATTAGCTCACTTGGGGCCATTAATGTTCTACTTGGGCTAATGTTTCAGAAACATAGCTGAGTGAATGGGTTATGGCACCAAAACATAGATTTCCCAAAAATACATTTTGGATTAACATTCTAGAACCGGTAAAACCCTAGGTTTCTTGTTCCCGACCTCGAGTAATCCTAGGTTCATATTTTGAACCCGCATTTCACGGCCACTACCGGCCTCAAAACCAACCAATACATGATTCCTGCAAACCCCATCTTCATACCCATACGGTAGTGGAGCGACTCACGGTACTCCATTGGTTTAAAAGAATTTGTATTAATTCGGTCCCATGTTTTGGGACGTCCAACTGACTAATGGCCCCAATCGACTCAAACATTCGAACAACATTAAAACGAGGAATAAAACCCGCCGTGGGAAAATCTACCGGGAGTTTGAAAAACTCACTATCCGGAGTCGTAGCTTGTCCGCGTAGAACATTTCTCCTTCTTGCCCAGACCGCCAGGCGATTCCGGATCGTGCGTATTTCTAAAGTACTTCTCTCTCTCCATTCTCTCAATCTGCTCCTCTCTACGTCAAGCCCCCTGTTCTGCCCGTTTTTGCTCACTTTTAATATTTGGAGAAGAAGACCACTGTTCCTTTGCTTTATTATCGTTTAATTCAATTAAAACAATTAATTCCCTTAACTCTCCGGTTTGACATTCGGCACTATCTCGGTCATCCATTTTCATCTTTCTCTACTCTTACCACTTATGGTACATGAGTACATGCTATTTATTGCCTTTCGTCATAATCGATTCACATTTTAGAAACGTGCCTCAACGTGCCGACTCATTGTGCCGGCAAATTGCGAAATTTTACGTGCTAGCTAGATTTCGTGAGACGATTCCAACGGCAATCCGTTTGATCATAAAAGTCTAGGGAATTAATTGGGACTTTGCCGTGATAATTTTGTAATCAAAATTACAATTTTGCCCTTATTCCAGAATTTGGAATTTCTCGGGTCTTACATGCGGTGTTGTGGGCCGAAGTCGGTGGAGACAAAGAACATAGAATCGTAATTACGATTACAAACACAATTACGAGTTAAAAATCATAATTAATTCTACAGATCCTCCCGGATGACCAAAGCATTCACGTTGGAGATGAATCTCGCCTCTAGTCCAACCGTAAATTCGCAATTGACCCTATTGAACGATCAGTATATTAGTACTAAAACATCTGCTATTTATCGTAATCCATTACAACTATGACTGCCCCTGCTGCCACTCATATGTATAAGTATTATCAATGAAAATGATAATGAACGACAGTCTTAGAATATCAAATCTGGCCCAAAAGAAATTAGTAGACAAATGAGGGTTTCAAACTTGCCAATTTTGAGAAGAAGACATCCCATCTTCTCCACTTAGAAACAAAGGCAAAACGTGGGGGTCATTTGGGGAGATGCGGTAGGCGTGGAGAGACCAAAATGGTGATTCTAGAGGTCTCGGCTTCTCTACAGAAATGATCAGACAGATTCCAAGGCGAATGGGGGGAAGGGAAAACGTTCACGCGGAGCGGCTCTGGCGATGGACCAAAGTTGGATGCGACAATAAGGGCAGGTTTCCTGCTGGATTTATTCCATTTTAGGGTTTCGATGTTTGATTAGTTGAGGCCGTGAGGGGCCGTTTGTCGATCCCAAAACATGGGACAAATGACCAGGTACCTCTTGGAATTTTCTCTTGTGGCCGTGACTGCCCAGAAAATTAGGGGCTGTTTGGGTCTCTTAAATTCCAGAATTTTTACTTTAAATCATGTAATTGTATGATAAAGGCCGGGAATGGGCCGCTTGATCAACCCTAAAACATGTGACGGAAATTGTAGGAATTTTGGAGGCTTTTGGGCTGTCAGTGACCGATCCGAGAAGCGGTTGAAATCTGTTAGGTTGGAATAATTATGCTTTGGTGTTTATAAGATAGGAAATGGGTAAGAAATTCGGTTCAAAAGGTGAAACAGGAGTTGAGACATATAGGCTGCAGAGTAGACTGACCTTCTTTGGGGTTCAGGTACATTAAAATCAGTCCGGGTTATTAATAAAGATAGATAAAATCGTCCATGTGTTTTGGTATGAACTTGTATGAAATGAATGGCTTGAGTTGGTGTGGTGTAGAAATCAATAGGTTAATGCTTAATGAGGATTAACATGAGGTCACAATATATGAATATAATTGTGCGCCGAGATATTAGAATAAAAATTGTGATTTGCTCAATTATATGGAATATAATTGTGAGCATAGACATTGGGAGATAAAATTATGAATTACTCAAGTGAGCTAAATTGGGTGATGCTTGATGTTGGAATTACATGCGTGTAATTATAGTTGATTGAAAACATGCATATTGACATAGCGCTGTAAATGATTTTTTGAAAATGGCATAATGCATTTTTCCATATGCGCTGGTAACCCTAGAATTAGGTGTGAGTGCATGACAAGGTATTTTTGTAAAAGCGGATATGTTTGCGAAAGGAATTTCCGCGGGATGATATTCGGAGGAATGGGTGGGAAATGGGCCAGCAGATCATTTCGGATGAGGACCATGGTATTTCGGACCGGCTCACCAACCAATTCACCGGAGGAGTAATCCCATATTTTACGATATTTGGTAGTATATTTTCAACAAAACAAAAGTTTTGTTTTGAAAATGATTATTTCTCATACATGGCTTAAGCAAGTGTGAGTGAGTCTGTGAGGACTCGTGACATGGGGATGACATGTAGACATTCAAGTAGGATCATGTATTTACTTGAGTGTGTGTTTACTTTGGAGCATTGCCATTGCACTTAGGTGGTGAGTAGCCGCTTAGGCGATTCTCTCTGACTTTAGCTCACCATTATGTCGATGGGACCCCCTTTATTTTTCGGGTACATGGAGCGCTAGAGAAGTAATTCATTTTGAAGATGCCGGTTCATGATTTTTGATGGTTTTGAGGACATAACATGTATTAGACTTGTAGATGTTAATATATGTTTATATAAAAGTGAAATCAACTATGTAATTATTGGGAAATGAACCCAGAAGTATAGTTGTAGAATATGTGTTTTATGAGCATTAGTTTATGATACCCAAGTGGCCGTATTGGATATATTGCATATATTGAATTTGTTGGGGCCAATTAAATGAGTTATTCCCGAGGTTTGTATTTGGGTAGAGCTCCCAGTACAAAGGAGACTACTTAGATTTTAAGTGGTGTCGGGTAACCGACATCCATATGTCCAGCGGAGTTAGCCAGGGTAGTCCAGCGGACCCAGTTTGGGTCGCAGTTCATTTATGCCTCTCGTGCCTTCTAGTAATCTCATACCCCACCAACCTACATCATACCACACCGGTGGTGATGTTCTTCCTGTTTCCATGGCCTAAGCTCAGTCTCTCCATCCATAGGTTTCCACCTACTCAAGTTCCAATCAAGCCACCTGGCCATTGATCTGGAATGCCCTACCAGAGGCTCCTAGGTATTGTATCACCTGGCTCATTTTTTCAGGCGTGACCAGCAAAACCCGAGGTCCGTTGACACCCGTCAACCCACGAATACAAGTGGAGGGTCGGGTTGCGGAACACACCACTTTAGAAAATCGAGCGATCTCCTTTAATGCAAGGGAGCTCTACCCAGTACAAAACACAATATAAACTGTCCCAATCAACAATATATGCAATATATATATCCAATACGACCACTTGGAGCCCATCAAGCTGCCATATAACACAATATATCAAACTATATCCAATAGTTTAAGAAAATTATCATATTTTCACCCTCACCCTCTGATACATACATTAAAATTAGAGAATTCTAATACATGTATAAAATCAACCTGACCCGGCTTTCTTCTAATACAACCTTAGGGCGAACCGTCTCCTACGCCACTCTGTACTAGTAAAGAGAGATCTGACGAGGATGAGCTAAAGCTCAATAGGGAATGCGCTACTAGTGGGCTCTACCACACAAGTGCGGTGCAATGTTTGTTTAAACTAAACATTCAAGCGGAAATGCATGATCTGCCCAAGATATCCACACGTGACCAACTGGGATCAGAGCCTGACTTAGACTACTCTTCACCGCTAAATACCGTGAAGAAATTTTAATTTATTAGTGGGCAGCCCTCAGGTGAATATATATCGATTGGGCACTCAAAAGTTGATATATAATGATGTTATGGACTACCTGGAATTGACGATACAAATATCCAGTGGTAAAGCTCAGGCCGGTTGATATATTCTTTGATTTGTCGGACTACCTCGTTAGAGATAAATGTCTGTTGGGCCGCTCCGACGGTTGATGTATTCTTTAGTTTGTGGACTACCCTCCGATGAATAAATATCATTTGGGCGCTAAGCGAGTTGTGATGTATTATTTAGTTTGGACACCATAGATAATTTACATTTTAGACTACCTCAGATTGTTTCTCTAGACTACCAATCTCCTTGCTCATTCTATATTCTGGATGTTAGTGCATATCAGATGCATCTTATCTGGGTTCAAAATTCGATTACAATCACATGCAAATATATATACATGAATATATTTATAAAACTTTAAATCACACATCAATTAAACTCACTTGGGCTAATGATCCTTCACAAATAATTAATTGTCTTTTCGACCAACCGTCACTGCAAAACCCATATATTTTAGAACGCTAAGAATAAATTGAGGCCTGTTTACTATTGGGAAGATGCGAAACACGGTTCGCCAGTAGAACCCGCAATCCTGGCCATTCTGGCCCAAAAGCATATCAAACAACATTTAATAATACTACAATTAACACCATCACAGCCAAACGGCCCCTAACATCCAGGCGATTCACATTGCGAGAAAATCGTAGATTCCCCCAATTAGGTCCATGTTTTTGGGACGATCAAACTTAACCCCTCACGACACCAGTGCAAAAAGCATTAGGCAAAATGAGAATAAAACACAAGTAAGGAGAAAGATACCCTCTTGGAGTTAACAGCTTCTGCAATCCAGGGAGTCCACGCAGTAGCTTTGCTCAGCGTAGAACATTTTCCTTCTTGCTCAGAAAGGCGCGATTGTCCGATTAACGTATTTTTTAGAGAAGTTTCTCTCTCTAAAGCATTTCTCTCAGCTTTAAAGCTCTAAATCACTCAATGGCAATCACGTTTTTTTTGGTCTCTTGTAATTGGGAAAACGGCCATGTGCACTATTTTAGCTTGTAGTGACTAAAAATCAAATTCCATAATACCCATTATGTCCCTCATTCTCAGATTTGATTTTCGGCACTATCTCGGCCGTCAATTTTCATCATTTATCTACTCATACCACTTATGGTACATGAGTACATGCTATATGTGACTTTAGGTCGCATCGAAAATGCGGTTTCCCACAGCTTTGCAGAAAGCAGCGATGCCTCGAAAACGTGTGGAAACTCAGACGTGCTGAAAATTACGAATTTTACGTGCTTTAACTAGATTGTGAGACAATTCCAACGGTACAATCCGTTTCATCATCTGAAGATCTGAAATTAATTACGGACTTTTAATCGTAATTACAATTTTATAAAATCAAAATTACTATAGATTTTGCCCTTATTCGAAATTGAAACTACCGAGTGCCCCATTACGACACACTAGCTTTGTAGAATTTGTTTTTAAATCTTTTTCATATCAGTAAAAGAAACAATATCGCACATTTTGTGAACCGGAAAATCCAGATTTCCTAACGAAGGATAAAATAGTAATTTAGGTTAAAAATCAGTTTTTCGATCGGATGAAGCGGACTTCACGGATTCTCGTCTACCAGCGAAATCTAGCTACTACGTTAATTTCGTTGGATTAGGTGGTCGGAAATTCCGCGTTTTTCGGCGTGGAGTGTGCGGACACGTAGCAGGTAAGGGGATGCCAAAGTGGCGGGATTAGAGGCTGCGTGGAGAGACAAATGCCAACCATTGCATGTCCTCATGAGGACACATATGCCTGAAAGAGATCATGGCTCACATTGAGCCATGTAAGTGGATGATGTCAAAAAGAAAATAAAGAAATAAAAGAAAAAGGGATGGAAATTTGAGAGCCACACATTTGGCTTGAGGAAGGAGAGGAGGAAACTTCCTTTTTTGTCTCATCCGATTAGTGCTCCAAAAGGGAGGAGAAAGTGAAGGAGAAAAAGGAAGAGAAAGAATGAAAGAAATGAAGAATGAAATGAGAAAAAGAAAAGGGAGAAAAGAAAGAAAAAAGCAAAAGGAGGGAATAAAGCAAAAGGAAAAGGCGAACGTGGGGGAGAAAAAGTGAATCGAAGGCTTTGTTCTTCGGTTTTAGAGAGAAAGTAAACTTCTCTAAGATCTCTGACGGTCGGACGTGACTCGCTTGATGAGAAGGCGAGTTGATTACACCGTCATTTGCGATGTGAGTACGGATTTGGGGAGTTTCGACAAACTCCATAAAGGTAGGGGTTTCTCTACTGTTGACTTTCACTTTTCTAAGGGCCTTACTGTGGATGGGGATTTGTTGAGGCCTGGATGGCGTGGTTTCGGTTCCAAAGCTTTGGACCGAGTTAAGAAATCTAGAATGGTTTTGGACCGGTCCCCGGTTGTTGTGTGATTATTAATGATTTTAATTATTATTTCCATGAGAAGATAACATGTTTGTGTGATGTGTTAGGTGGTTCCAAGATGAAGCTAGTTTAATACCTTAACCCACTTGAAATTTCAAGGATTTATATTATAATATTCTCATTGAATAACATGATGTATGAATTAATTATGTTAATATATGCATGAGTGATATATTAGTTGAATGTTGTGTGCCAAGTACAGGCGTTGCATAGGTGAGAATCTTAATGGGGAAAATTCCTCCTTGGGCTTTGCTTATGATCGTGGGACTATATTTTTCGGTACCGAAGACACATGGGGATGGGCAGCTTCCGGGGCCTTAGGCGAAGAAACGGCGAGAATGGCCTTATCTTGTATTTTTATTTTGTAAAAATTAAGACCCAAAGGACCCATTTTTTGTATAAATTGTAATTAAACACATTATAAATAAATCATTTTGTACTTAAAATATATAATTGTGTTGAATGGATATACGGGCCAATCGAGTACATTTTACATGTCTGCGTGCCTCGACGTGAAGTACGATAGACTACGCGGGTTGTGGTTGTGCGGACGCCGGGATTGGGGCGTCACAGCATGGTATCAGAGCAAATGTAAACGGTTACCTTGGGAGCTCGGTGGGTGTAGAGTTAGGTATACGATATACCTAGGACTTTGTGGGCACGGGTTAGATCATACATCAGTGTGCATTTTGGTGAATTAAATGTGATGTGTGATGGTGTATAACATGTTTGTTATGAGTGGTGTGAATTTGTATGCTTGGTAATTAGCATAGGGAAATTGTTGAACGCTAGGGTCGAGAAAATCTAACCTTAGATGTTCGAAATTTTAGGCGAAACAGTCGAATGAACAAGAAATAGCGAAAAGAAAAAATATTTTCTGGACGATTACTCCGATTTTTGAACTCTGTGGCCGAATGGAACTTGTGGAATTACGGGAAAGTCCTCTTGATTTTGCACAAGGGAAAAGAATTGTAATTAAAGTCTAGAAATTTAGAAGTGGGTAGAGAGCGGTTTTAAACTCTTTGCATCTTTAGGAGTAAGCGAGGGAAGGCCTGCGGATGAGGAAAAAAAAAATTTTGATTTTACAGGCGGTGTTCGGTTTTGGAGTAGCGGCCAGTTGTGTGTGGTGGTGCAGGAGGGATTGTTCGGGTTTTCATGCATGGAAAAAGAGTTGAAATTCAACTCTTAAATTTTTTAAAGTTTATGTGAAGTAGTGGGTTAGGCCCCTCTTTGCATCAATGGAATGTGAAAAAGAAGAATTCTTGGATGAAAAAAAAAAAAAAAGAGTACAAAAATTTTAAAATTTTCTTGTGTATGATTTAATATATAAAATGTTTATATTGCAATTACTATAAATACAATACATGGTATGTGAAATTTTTTAAGTGTGCAGATAGTGTCTGAAATTTGCGCATTTCACCCTTGAGACACGTTATTGAAATTAATTGCCTTGACATGGTGTATGAAAAAAAAATTTTGGTGTATGAATAGTATCTCGGGGCTGTGTTTGAGCCTTAGGGATACTGCATTGAAATTTAATCTACCATTGACTTGTGTAGATGGCTAGTAGAGGACAAGGACGTGGAGGACGTCCACTGGAGACAACTAGTCGAACACCACCGACATTTGACCGGTATGAATGTTGATCGGCTTATGTGGGAGGCATGGATCTTCTTGTGTTCTTGCTCGCCACGGGACAGCGTAGCGGTAGTATTCGAGTCACAGTAACCTCCGAGGGGTTCTGAGCACACCATCCTCAGGCGTTCCGCGGGGAGGAAGTCAGATGGTAGCCGGACCATTGGTTTATGCAGTTAAAGGAACATATTGGAGGCTATGGAGATCACCTCCCGATGCGACCGGGATCGGGTTAGTGCATTTCGGCTAGAGAAAGAGAGTGGAGCCGGGTATGGTGGAGATGGGTTAGGACTTCTAGAGACTTAGAGGTTATGACATGGCGAGTTTCGAGGGTACATTCATGGAAGCAAGAGAGGAAGTACTTTCCCGAGAGGCTGAGGCATGCGAGAGGCTCGGGGAGTTCCTAGAGCTGAAGCGGGCGATGGCGTGATGGACTCACGTGGCTGGAGTTCGCGAGTTAGCCCGATTGCTGATGATTGCGTGACCACGGACATGGCCAAAGCGGGAGATTCGAGAATGGTGAAGTTGTCCATTCGGGGGTGAATAGTGGGACCGCCTACGGGACATGGACTCTATCAGTTTGGACGTACGACCATAGAGAGAGAGATCGGCGGAACACTCAAGATGCGGGTGTTAGTAGCAAGAGGAGGACCAGCCTTCTTGGTTCGGGAAGAGGGCGAAGATACCTTCACATGAGTTTAGGGACCCGGGACGGGGATTGGCCGGTTAGTCGGGCAGGCGGGTGATGTTGTTTCTGCTTAGACGGCGGGACCGTGAAGACGGGATTGTCGAGCGGAGGAATCCGGATTTTGGGGCCAGTAGCGGTCGGTTAGTAGCGGAGCTACTGGGAAAAGTACGGTTCGTTCCTCACGCAGCACCCTTTAGTACGGGTCGGAGGAACCCGGTTCCGATTCGGGAGCGTATCGATCACCTTCGGCGGCCGCAGGTGGGCGGAGGGCGGAGTGTGGTCGGTCGGATCTCACGGACTCCGCGGTCGGGTTTCTGGTCGGCGGGGCGGACATATGTTATTTTTGTCGACGGCTGGGCATATGAGGCGAGATTGTCTGGGAGCGAGGATCTCGTGGTATAAGGAGAGCTGACGTTAGTTAATGGATATGCGAGAATGCGTTTCTACTTTCTCTCTCACTTGTTGACTAGAGTAGCGTTTAAATTGGATGCATCATACTCATTCTTGTTGCATCTTGTGTAATGGATTTGGGCTAGAGGTTGAGACCTTTAGAGAAGCGGATGAGATGTTCTTCCTAGAGGAGATAGGAGTGAAGTTAGGCCAGGATAAATTAGGATTGCGTTCATGTGCACGGTGACATCACGTTGAGTCGAGCTGATGGGTGCGACAGTCGTTCACCACTCTTGGTGAGTGTGGGTTGAGTTAGTCTTTGGGACTACGTCCAACGAAGACTCATGGTTCGAATCAGGAAGTGAAGAGAAAGTAAAGTGTGTTGGGCAAAGCGAGAAAGGGGTTGGTAATCCCCAAGGTGAGAAACCTGGAGTTAGGGTGAAGGAGACCCATGGTAGTAATAGAAAGTTACGTATGGGTGTAGGGCAGGGAAATGTCTGAATTTACGTATGGGTGTAAGAGACAGAGGAAATCTGAATTTTGCATGGGTGTAAGAGACTAGAGGGCCGTCTGGTTACGTATGGGTGTAGGGCAGGGAGATGTACAGGCCCCCACGCATGGAGTGTAAGAGACCAGGGGAGATGTCCCGAGCCTTCTGTATGGGTGTAAGAGACAGGGGTGATCTGAATTTACGTGTGGGTGTAAGGGCAGGAGATGTGAATTTTACGTGTGAGTGTAAGGGCAGGGAGATATCACGAATTTACGTGGCTGGGTGTATGGGGCAGGGACGGTCAGAGATTTACGTGAGGTGTAGAGACCAGGGGTGATCCCAGTACGTGAGGAGTGTAAGAGACAGGGAGCGTTGGATTCGTGAGGTGTAAGAGACAGGGAACAGTCTGGCAGATTTGAGGGTGTAAAGAGACTTTGGGGAATTGATCCCAATTTACGTGAGGGTGTAAGGGCCGGGAGTGATCTGAATTTACGTAGGAGGTGTAAGGGCCAGGGGAGAGATCCTAAATTTACGTGAGGTGTAATAAGAGACCAGGGGGTATCTGAATTTACACAGTGTGGATTAATAAGGGCAGGGGTGATCTGAATTTACGTATGGATATAAGGAGGCGGCTGAGGTGTAGGCAGCTCTGTGCTGAGAGGGGAAAACAGGGATATGGTTATCACCCATTTTAGAGTTGAGTGATAGGAGTCGGGAGGAGCTGAGATGGGGACATCTCGGATATGGATTATCACATAGACTTAGAGTTGAGTATTAAGGGGTAAAGGAGTGACTTCGAGAGTGGATACCCAATGGAAATTTCATTTGGGTGTTGGTGAACCAGCAAGGACTCAGTTTATGGATGTCATTCTTAGTGGGGATTAGGTTGTCCGTAGGATGGTCGATTCTTTGACCTTGGAGAGGTCTTCGTTTTCCTGGCCAGGGGTTGTGGTCGCGCATGCGTGGTTTGGATGCGTGTGTGCGTGGAGTTTCGGAATGAGAATTCTTTTAAGAAGAATGTGAGACCCCCCGGAAAATCGAGATTTCTGCTGAAGGATAAAATAGTAATTTCGGTTAAAAATAGATTTTCAGATCTCGGATAAGCGAAACGGACTTAGTTGGAATCGTCTCGCGAGCTAACACTACGTTAATTTTGTTGGATTAGAGGTGGTCGGAAATTCCGCGTTTTACGGCGTGGGGTGTCGGATGACTGCATGCAGGTAAGGGGATGCCAAGTGGCGGGGATTGAGAGGGCTGCCACGTGGAGGGAGACTGGAAATGCCAACCATTTGCATGTCCTCATGAGGGACCACCTTGTGGCACCAGAGGAGATCAGGCATACATTGGGATGTGGGTGGATGATATGAAAGAAGGAGAACCAAGAGATGAGAGGATTGGAGTGGAACCATTTGTTTAGGAAACCACAGCACATGTGGGTCAAGTGCATCGAGGGAGGAGAAAGTGAAGGAGAAAAAGGAAGAAAGGAGAAAATGAAAAATAGAGATGAGAAATGAGAAAAAGAAAAGAAAAAGAAAGAAAAGCAAAAAGGAGAGGGAATAAAACAAAAGGAAAAGGCGAGAAAACGTGGGGAAGAGTTAGATCTGAGAAGGCTTTGTTCTTGGTTTTAGAGAAGAAAGTCCCGACTTCTCTCTAAGATCTACGGCAAATCGGACCGTCGGCTCGCTTGACGTAAGCAAGAAGTTGGTCTACCACGTCGAGGGCTACGTGTGAGTACCGGATTTGGGGAGTTTCGACAAACTCCATAAAGGTAGAGTTTTCTCATTCCACTACGCTTTACTTTTGTCACAGGGCCTTGTAATGGATGGGGGTTTGTTGAGGCACGGATTAAGTGGTTTGATTCAAAAGCTTTGGACCGAGTTAGAAAATCCCTAGAATGGTTGGGGCGGATCCTGGACTGTTTGTGTGATTATTATTGATTTTGGTGTTATTTCCATGAGAAGATAACATGTTTGTGTATTAATAGTAGATTGGTTCCCGAGATGAGCTATAGGGTTTTATCTCTGCCACGTAGAGAGCTAAGTTTATGTTATTGTTATATTGAATAACATGATCAGCCCATGGAATTAATTATGTTAATATATGCATGAGTGATATATTAGCATGTAAATTAAATCGTGTGTGCCATTGCATTGCATGAGTGGGGAGTAACCGAGTAGGAAAATTCCTGCGGGCTTTGCTCACCGTCGTGGGGCCCATATATTTTCGAATGCAGAGCACTTGGGGGATGGAACTTCCAGGGGCCTTAGAGGGCGAAGAAAGCGGCCGGGATGGCTTATCTTGTATTTTTTATTTTGTAAAATTAAGGCAAGGACCCATTTTTTGTATAAATTGTAATTAAACACAATTGTAAATAAATCATTTTTGTATAAAATATATAATTGTGTTGAATGGATATACGGGCCCAATCGGGCTGTTTTACACATGTACGTGCCTCACGACGTGAAACACGTAGATTTCCACGGGTTGACGGGTTGTCAACGGACACCGGATTGAAGTCACGGTTTTATATTCCCGAAATGCATTTGGTATAGAAGAACAAAGATTTTGCTCTTTGTTTTTTGGTCAATTTTTATTCTTATTTGAATTTGTTACATTTGTAAGAATTTTCCTTTAGTTTCTTATATTGTATTTCTTTACGAAGAAATTTTACATGTTTTTTGTTCTTCTGAAGTAAAGAAATAAAATCTTGAACTTGATTTATTTAACTTTAACCATTACCTCTTATAAATTCAAAAGAATTTCTTGACCACATTATATTTAGTTTTTAATCCTTTATTATAATTTGAAAGGATAAAGGATTGTGTTAGGAAATGAGTTCCTAAAACAATTTGATGACTTATATTGACTAGTAAATGAAGTTTTAATACAAATACCATTTTGCAAATATGACAGCTGATAAACACTATATTGAACCTTGAAGGATCATTACTAGCGATTGATAATCTCTTTGAGATGTTTTTGCAAAATATACATTGAGAGGATTAATCCTTCACATGCATACAATTTAAATCGACTCTGAATCAATTAAAGCTATAAAAACTTCTTTATGTCGAGGATTGATTCTCAAAGTTATCTTTGTATACCATCTCTGTTTTTGTACTATAGTCATACTATGTACAAAAAGTTTCAACTTCTTCATTTGTTTCTTACATTAAATCTTCTTTTTTGGATTCAGATTTGTTGTTCTTTCTCTGAGTTTTTGTGTACAATTTTTAATTCATTTATTTGAATTTTGTTTGTTTACTTCTTCTGCAAATCTTGAGAGATTCTGCGGGTTCATATTTATAATATTGAAACATATCTTTCATTTGATAAAATTTGATAGATTTATTTTAGGCTTTGTTTTTTGAATTTTGTTGTTCTAAAACCTTTCTTATATATTTTGCTTTAGTCTCTTTGTCTTCTATCCCGATCAATCATTTTCAAGAAGTAATTCTTGATCAGTGACATTCTTTACATATTTATTTGACATAAGCAATTTTCTATTTTCAATTTCTTTTCATTTTAAAATTTGTTTGAGATTTATCGGTTCCAAAGATGAAGTATTATTCTCGAATAATAATCTTCTTCTTTAGCGATAAAACACTTACCCTTTGTTTTTACAATTAGGGGCTATATGACCCTTTTGACCACATTTGAAACATCTAACCTCTTTTTATGATGCTTTATTTTGTTTTATTCTCGGGGTTTTTAGAGTTTAAATTTTTATCTTTAAATCTTTTGAATTTTTATAAGGTAATTCTATATTTTAAATGGAATAGTAGATGAATGATACTTCTTCACAGATTTAAGTTTGGTAAACATTTGATCTTAAAGGAGATTCTAATTTCTAAATAAGAAATAGAAGACCTTGCGGAATATGATCTTGTTAAGTTTTCCCACTTTTCTTGGCTCAGAGCCAATTTGAACATTTCCTTATCCATCTTCTATTATGGATAAAGAGTTTTTGGTTGTTCAATCGGTTTTGGACTATATATATATATATATATATATATATATATATATATATATATTGATATATACATATCTATATAAATATATAGATATATATATATAAATATATATATATATATATATATAGATATCTATATATAGATATGTACTATATCTATATAGATATATATATATATATATATATATATACTGCCTCTTATATATATATATATATATATATATATATATATATCTATTTATATATATATACATATCTATACATATCTATATATATATATATACATAACTATACATATCTATATATAGATATATAAAATCTATATCTATATATATATAGATATATAAATCTATATATATATATATATATATATATATATATATATATATATATATATATATATATATATATATCTATATATAAATATGTATATCAATATACATATTTATATATATATATAATTATCTATATATAAATATATAGTTATCTATATATATAAATCTATATATATAAATGTATACTTAATTCTTATCATATGATATTTATATATAATTTATATATCTTATAAATAGTAGTATATATATATATATATATAGATATATAAATCTATATATAGATATCTATATATAGATTTACTATATCTATATATATATATATATCTATATCTATTTATAGATATATAAATCTATATATACATCTATATATTAAAATATGTATATACATCTATATATATAGATATATAGATTTTATATATCTATATATATATATAGATATGTATATATATATATATATATATATATATATATATATATATATATATATATATATATATATATATATATATATATATATATATAGATATATACATATTTATATATATGAATAACTATAGACAAACTTCTATAGATTTTATATTTATATATATATATATTATCATATATATATATATAGTTATCTATATATATTGAGCCGCAAAGAACCTAAATCTTTTTAGAAGCTTTAGGTCTTTTTTAACTTGATATTGGAGTTGAGTTGAAGGCTTGACTTAGGGCCTTTGTTTTGGCGGTGCCTGAGTCTCCATAAGTAAGAGGGTGTCAAATTGGATTGTTCCTCGTATTTTTTTATACAGGCATCTTGAACTTTGTCATTGAAAGCCTTAGGGAGTCCGTAAGGAATCTTTCTTTCCGATGAAGCTCACAGCATCGGCCACCACCATCGAGATTGCTAAGAACACATCATAATACCATTTAAGATCACTCGGTGTTCTACATCTTAAGTTTTGTAGAATTTCGAAGTTCTTTTCTCCATAAATGCTTGGATCACTATAAATGTTTGGTTATAGCATAGACCAATCTTATAATTAGTCTTGCTCTCCTTCCTGTTGTACTTTTAAAGGAATCTGAAATCTTTCTTTTTCACTTAGGTAGTTTTCCCACAAAGTTTTAATGTGCAATTGAGGCTTCTTGTGATTAATTGAAACAGCGTTCAATAAATCATCGATTTACCAAATAGCGATATTTCACATTTGTATTTAATGGCTTACAATAAAAATTTCATGTTGAAGAGCATCTATATTCCAAGAATAGATGTCATTGCTATTATAGCTATTTTGTTTTGTGATTTGTTTCTCCTCAAATTGCAAATGCGGAGAGTAGGTCTTTGATAAAAGTTTTTGATCTTTGATGCCAAGTTTTTTAACTTGTTTATTTGTTCATCATCTTGCTTTCGAGATGTTTATAAATTTTCAATAAGTTGTTCGAAGCAATTGAACTTGTTTACAATTCCATAAGAAATTTATGACTTTTGAATAAGAGGGATCTTTTATTTCTAATCTTAACTAGTTTTTAGGTTAGAAGTCTTATTAATTAATCCATTATTTTGTTACCTCTAATTTAAGGGGTTTTATAGGTTTGAATATAAGGAGCTCTTGTTTTCTTCCACTTTAGTATTTTTGAGGTTTATAATTTTTTTGTAAAGTATTTACTTTAAATTGTTTAATTGAGTTGAAAGTGTTCTAAAATTGAATTATGTAGTCATTATTTTGTTGTTGAATTCCTTTTATATCTTTCTTTTGTCATTCTGTTTTCATCTTCCTTTGAGTCATTTGTTTGAAAAGGTGAGGCTATTATTTCAACACCTTGAGCTTTTATTTTATTTCTTCCAAAGGAATTGAGTTGATACTATCTGCTTTTGATGGCCAGGCTTCCATTCCTTTTGGAACATATTTGTTGTGAAAAGGATATTTTATTTAAATTATTTGCAGCATATATATCAAATATTATGGAAGCATTGGAATATTCATTTCCACATTTATTTTCCACCAGTTTGATACCGGTATTCTCTAAATTTCTCTTTTGTTTCTTGAATAATTTTGAGAAAACCATTTTCTTTTCTTTATGTTCTTGATTTTATTTCTTTCTTAAATATTCTTTGTCTATTTCAAACACATTTTACGCTGTCATCATGTTGGTGAGAAGGCTCATCATTTAGAGTGACATCATTTGAAAAATGTTGGAGACCTATCTGAGAATTTTGAATGTTGAAGTTGATCCTTGTATATTTTAAATGCGGAATGAAAATGAATGAATAGTCTGTAACTAGATTTAAATTTAGTAGGCTATTTGATCTTCTAGAAAGGAGTTCTAATTTCTGTAGTAGAACCCAACTTTGAGAATATGTTCTTGTTAAGTTTTCTTTTCTTGGCTCAAATTAATTGAACATTTCCTTGTCCATCTTCTATTATAGATAAAGTTTTGAGATTTGTTCAATATGAGTTTTGACTAAGTTGTTTAAAGTTCATTGGAAGTTGTGTCATTATTCCATGGAATATGAGTTTTGGAATTATATTGTTGGAATTCTTTTTATGCCAAATTAGGTTTGATCTTTTAGTGAGGACAAAGGCATTTGGATTGGCACTATTGAAATTCATTACTTTGCTCAGTATACTCTGTGTCTCTCAAATATTCTGGATCTAGGGTCCATGTCATAATTTGAGTTTGAATGTTTAGAGTTAAGGCTTTATGAATGCTCTTATCATTCATGGTCCGACTCTCTAAGTTTGGATATGAGGTGAAATACACACAGGTCTAAAAGATGTGTTTGTTTCCATTAATCCTAAAGGGAATCACGGAATTTGTTATGTCTTGCATCAACGAGGAGCATGCCATATAGTTTGTCTAATCTAACTTTTGATTAAAGTTTGGTACTTTCTGGATAGCTCTATATGTAGAACTTTGAATTTTCTTTTTGGGTGATACCAAATACTTGATAAGGTTCGATAGTTTGTCTGAACCTATTGAATATGAGTATTGAATATTTTGATTCTATAATCTTTCTAAATTCAAAAGTTCCTATTTTATATAGTTCCTTTATATTTTGTTTTGGCATTTCCCAATTTTGATGTCTTGATTTACCCAATCTTCTATAAAAACAAGACAGGTTTGTTTTCAAATTATTTGGTGTTTTGCATATATGTCTAAGTTGTTCATCATCTGGATGAATACGTATTTGAACTAATTACCTCTGAACTTTTTGATAAATTTGCCATTTCTAACCTTTCATTAGAATTGGGATTCATAACATTTAGAGGGACCTGCAGGGACCCTGACCTCACTTTGGGATTTATGGGCGACCATGCTTGGTGACCAAACCCTAGCTACCAGGAATCACAATTATTTTGAAAGAGGAATGCAAATGTAAATTTAATCAAAATTTGTAAGAAACAGCTCTGATACCAACTCCTGGCGGGACCTTAAACAGCAATTGAAGTTTCAAGGAGATTTGAAGTTTGAGGCTTCTTTATTGCCATAGCATGAGGCCTCAAACTGAAATCTGCGAAAACTTTCAAATAGGGATTTTGAAGTTTGGAAGTTTTGAGCTTCTTTTAATCAACTCTTAGAAATTTTTGTTAAAAGCAGCTCTTTTTGAAATTTTTGAATGCATAAAACAATGGCTAAATCTCTTTTTAACCGTTGAATAATTCAATTATGGACCATTCCAAATACAGGTGAAATCTCTAATTGAAATTTTGTTTGAAAATCTTGTTTAAGATTCCCACCATATCATGTTTGAGGGCATCTGTCTCTATGATGGAAAGACTTTTGGGTGAAGATGCTGGCCGGGGATCACCTAAGGATTCCACTACCATATCCTTCTAGAGCCATGCCCGGCGTGTATTTGCTCTAGTCTAGCTTTCTCCCATCAATTTACGCTAACATCTGTTTTGTAATCGCAGAAAAATAAAAGAAGAGTTATGTAGCCCCCTGAGCAGGGGTGGATTGGCATTTTTCCATCAGGCAGTGGAATATCTGATGGGTGTCGGGTTACGATGCCATAGAAAATCGGGCGAAGTCTCACTATCTGAGGAGCTCTACCCAAACACGGTGCACATAAACACATTACGGCAGTCAATATATAATCCCAAAGAGACCAACAACATGGATAAACATTATCGGGGCTGACAATATCCATTGGCATATCTCATTCATGTCTATGATTACAAGAGTTAGTAAATGACTCTTATACAACACATATGTTAATTTATAAAATTCTAATACATGTGAAGAGCCATCAAAAACACACATTTCTTTGAAAACAAGCACTCCGGAATGGCTTTCCCTCGCACACTTCACCTTTGTAAAATAAAGGGGGATCCACGACGAGGTGAGCTAAAGCTCGACAGGAGAATAAGCCTAAATGGGCTACTCACACTGAAGTGGAAATTTGCAATGTTCCAATTTAAACACACATTCAAGCAAGTAAGGATTCTTCTGCCGATCTCATGACCAACTCGGATCCGAGGTCTGCACAGACTCTCTCACACTCTTTAAGCCTTGTATGAAATTATTATTTTGTTGGTGGACAGCCTCCCGATGTTATATGCTGTATCAGTTGGTAGCTCAGGCGATTGATATATAAGTTGACATGGACTACCCTCGATACTTAACATTTTAGGGCTGCCCTCCTAGACCATCTTCTCTGAACATGCCATGCACTAACTCCACACCTATAGTCTTTAGGATGTTGCGGTGCATATGGAGGTCTGTCGTTCCCGATGGGTTTAAAGCTTCACATGCAAAATATATATACATGAATATATTTACATAAAACTTTAATCTGCACAACATGTTGTAATTTTACCCGTTGACATCAAAATTAGCTCACTTGGGCTAATATGCAAACACAAACAATTAGATTAGAATTACTTAATCAAGCACGTATTTTCCCAATACATTTTAGGTGCCCATTCTGAACGGTAAAACCACCCAGGTTTCTGATTCAAACAATTTATTCATTCAACCAGTTTTTGTGAGCGAAAACCGCATTTCCTGACCCTTCCATTTAATTTCAATCAACACATGGTCGCAGAACACACAGGATTACCATCTGCACATCGTAAGTGGAGCAACCACGGGTACTCTGGCTCTTTGCATATTAATTTAGATCCCGATGTTTAGGGCCGATCAAGCGAGCCTATTAGCGCCATCAACTCAACATTTGAAAAGTACTGAAATGGGAGATAAAATAGTAGGAGAGAAAATCCTACCTCTTGGAGTAATAAAAAACTATAAACTGAGATTGCAGCGTAGCACAGCTCGTCAAAATTTCCTTCTTGCTCAGAGTAAATCAGCAGGTGATCGTAGGGATCTTAGAGAAGAAGCACCCTCTCTCTGAAAACCTCTCAACCCAAAGCTCTTTGCATCCTCAAATGGCCTCCCACGTTTTGTCTTGGCCTAATGTAAGGATGAACCACTATACACTATTTTGGCTTTTAGTCATGTCGGAAATCTACAAATGACCAGCATAACCTCTCTTACACGGTTGGGGTCGGCACTATCTCAGCCAGTCATTTCATCATTTCTCTACTCCATACCACCTTATTTGTAAGTACATCTTATATCAGGCTTCCGTCGCGCCAGCAAATTTACTGGCACTCAAAGGCGATGCCTCGAAAAGCGTGCAAACCACGACATCTCGGAAAATTCACAATTTTTCAGTGCCTTCTGGGTGAGGCAGATTCCAACGAATACGATTCGTTTCGATCATCAGAATCTAGAAATAAATTCTGATTTTTAGCTGTAATTACAATTTTCATGTAATTAAAATTGCGATTTTGCCATATTCAGTGGAATTTCGGGTCTTATTACTAGCCAGTGGGAGCTACCTCGAATGGAGTACCTAAGCTCATGGTCCCGGGTTCGAGCCCGGAGCGAAAGAAGCCCACGTGGCTACCCAGGGGATAGCACAATGAATTGGACGCAGCCCTCAAAGTGGAGTGGAAGCAGAGGGTGAGGACACGTGATATAAGGCGCCTTTTTGTAGGCCGCCCTGGCCCACTCAGTGGGGTGGATGGCTCCACGGCCCATGGGGCGTGTCGCTGGCCTGTTCAGCGCCAGGTGAGGCTGAGCCGAGGCCAGGGACATGTTGATGGGGCACTCTGGCTGCCAGGCGGTATGGGTGGTTTAGGGCGTGATGTTCCATTGATCCCAGCTGATCTTGGTCGAGAGGGAAGCCTCACGGAGCCGAACAGGGTTGTGCCTGCCCACTGCTGAGTGGTTCACCTGTCGAAATGAAGCGAGTGAACACCTACAGCTATAAATCAGTAAATAATAATAATCAGAGGTAAAATATCTTTCTGCGATTAGCTTGAATTTTATCAAAATTCGAAATTTGTTACTTTTTAACCGACCATTAATTAAATTTTAAAATTGAGGATCGATTCGCAAGGTGTAAAATAAGAAACAATTTTTAGTTCAATAAATTAAAAAACAATGTTTTAAAAAATATGATGGTAATTAATTAGAAAAAGTTATCGATTCACGGTTTAAATATTAATAGATTATCGAAGCATGGATTGATAAATTCGCATTGACTATAAAGGTCATCCGGTCGATGAATTACGATCAATCCGTCCGATAAGTCGATCGATTTTAAGAACATTGAAAAACAATTTTTATAGTTTTAAGAGGGTTTTCAATTGAAGATTAGAAGTTTTTGTTTTGTTTTTACTTTCTATTTACTTTGCATTAAAATTGTAGTATTCTACTTGATGTTTCCTTATTCTTCCAATCTTATGGGTTTAATATATTTTTATGAGAATAAAATATTTAGTTTTGAATGAGAAGGAAAATGTATAAAAGAAGCCTCGAACTCTTAAAAATTTCTTGTTAAAAACATCACTTTGAAATTTTGAATGCATAAAACAATGGCTAAATCTCTTTTCTTAGTTGAATAATTCAATTGTGGACCATTCCAAATACAGTGAAATCAACAATTGAAATTTTGTTTTGAAAATGTTTGGAATTCCACCATATCCTATGTTTGAGGCATCTTGTCTCTATGATAGGAAAGGCTTTTGGGTGAGATACCTAAGCGAGGAGTTCCTTAACTGAATTTTGACCTATTTGACCACACAGGTATGTTCCTCGAGACCCAGGGAGTAAAGTTTTCTTTAACCTTTAGTAAAGGTTTGTTAAGTCCCAGGTTTGGAGTGAGCTTCATTTCACACGTAGTTTAGAGACTGCGCAAAAATCTTTGCAGCTGTGTTTTATCTTTAATTTCATCGAAATTTGTTAGCAAAATCAATTGCTCTTTGTATGGTTTTATTTGACAGCATGAATGTCAAATCCTAAAAACTAACATTTGTTTAAAACAATTTTATTTTTGTTGCGGAATTACTAAACCATTATCTCTTACAATCTTTTGAAAAAATTTTAAATGTTTGAAATGCTCTTCAGGAATTTGAAAATATGAGAACATCATCAATGTATCTGATAGAAAATCTAGTGTATTCATTAAATATTTCATTCATCATATTTTGAAATTACGAAGGAGCATTTTAAGGCCAAGCGGCATTACATTCCATTCATAATGTCCAAATGGAGCTGTGAATGCGAGTTTTATACCTATCTTACGGTTTTATTTGGTTGCACGAGAAGCAGTTTCATATCGAATTTTGAAAAATTGTGGCATTATAAATCCTTTGAATTAAATCATTTTTATTAGGTATTGGATACTAATCATTGAAGGACTTTATTAATGAACATAATTGATTACCAACCTTGGAGTTCCTCTTTCAGGATTCTGTCAAGCCTTTGGACATAAGGCGCACAACTCCATGAGTGAATGACTTGGTCTTACCGTTTTATTTAAGAGATCATTAATTTCCTTTTTGCAATATTCAAGGAGTTCTCATTTGAATAGGTCTTGCTGTAGGAATTTGTTTTTCGAGAAAAATCTTTTCATATGGTAATGAAACTCATATGCATTTCTATTCAAATGCATTTAGTATGAAAACAAGATTTATCTATTTATCTATAAAATCTATATATCTATATATATAGATGTATATACATATCTATATATATAGATGTATATAGATATATCTATATAGATATATACATCTATATATATAGATATCTATCTATAGATATTTATATATAGATTTATATATATATATATATATATATATCTATATCTATTATAGATATATAAATCTATATATAGATATCTATATATATATATATATATATGCTATACTCTCGCCTATCTATAGATATATCTATATACATCTATATACTCAGATATGTATATACATCTATATATATAGAATATATAGATTTTATATATCTACTCTTTCTGCTATATATAAATATGTATATATATATATATATATAGATATGTATATATATATATATATATATATATACATACACATATCTATATATATATATATATATATATATAACTCTCACATACATATCTATATATATATATACAGATATATAAATCACCATATCTATATATATAGATGTATATACATATCTATATATATAGATATCTATCTCAAATATACATATCCATATATATGAATATCTATATATAGGTACTTATATATCTATAAATAAATATAGATATCTATATATATAGATATATAAATTTATATATAGATATCTATACTCATGTATATATATATAAATATATATAAATCTATATATAAATATCTATATAGATATATCTATATACATCTATATATATATAGATATGTATATATATATAGAGATATATCTATATAGATTTATATATATAGATATATACATATTTATATATATAGATAACTATATATATATATATACATATCTATATATATAGATGTATATAGATATATCTATATAGATATACATATCTATATATATAGATGTATATAGATATATATATATATATATATATATATATATATATATATATCTATATACATCTATATATATAGATATGTATATAGATATATATATATATCTATATGATATACCCTCTCTATATATATAGATAATATATAGATATATATATATATATATATATATATATATATATATATATATACATATCTATATATAGATTTATATATCTATATAGATATATCTATATACATCTATATATATCTATATATATCTATATATACATAAGCTGTGGCCTTGATCCAGGGGTGTTCGATTGATACGAATCAACTGCTAATCTAAATGTCTCGTGTGGCAAACATACACCTGATAATATAGCCCTTAAGCTCATATATCCATGCTAATAAAAACAAATATCTCAACTATATTCTCATAGTTTTCATGTTTGTTCTACAAAAGATTTATACATTTTTACAAAATGTTTGCACTTAAAACCACATTTATTTCTTCTCCAAAAGGCTACCTTTGCTGCGTATCATCTCCTGGATAGTCCTGTGCGAAAGGGTCCCACGACCGGGGTGACAAAGCCCAGTGAAAATTCTCCTACAAGGGTTACTCCCACCTAAAATGCATATGCATTGGCATATATAAACAATCGATCACATTCATACAATTATTCTCTATATGAAATGTCTATAACATGCATGAGATGCAACCCCTGCTGCTCATGACCCAGAATCCCAATAGCTCTCTCTCACACTTGGAATGCCAAGCGTGACTAAAACTGTCACCATGACTAAACAATTGGACACCCTCGATTTTATTTATCAGCCGATTTTGATTAACTTTCGCGCTATTTTGTGGAGCAGCAGTTTCAGGGTTTACCACCGTGGGCGTGTGCGCCTTTTTCAACATTTTTCACGAACTTGCATCAAATCGGGATTCATGTCTAACCGTGAATAAGCGGTGGGACTTTCACCTGGGGGATCTGACTTGCTGTGAAAACATGTAATTTATCATTTTGATCATTTACACTCGTGAATCTCTACCTTAGACTTTGTTACATTTAGGAGCTCGAGCCCACTCACCAACAACGATGAACAAACCTTTCCTGCACCCACACCAGGCGGCCTTCGATGTATTTGTGCATATGAATGCATAGTCTTGATGCATTTTCCTCATGTTATGCATGTTGAGCACTACAGCAAAAACATTTACAAACCATGGAAAATTATATAATTTGCCATATAAATGCTTTCATGCAAAACATATTAATACATCAACATGCATCAATATAACATTTCCACACGCGCATGTTATTCAAGCAAGCCATAACACCACAGCGAGGTCTCGACTTGGAACCATTGACGGTACCTCCACGGCCTTCCACGAGCATAGACATATTGGTTCCAATCGGTATCACCTCATCAACAAATCACAACATCTAGAAACTTTGGGTTCTAGTAAAACCACAACTCCCACGATTATTACTGGCGGTCATGAAATCCATACCCCTTAGTCTGAGGCTTGGAGACTAATTCACATGGCCTCTCATGGCCTCCCATAAGCAACCCCTGCATTATAAAGCCTTTAGGCTAAAGTAAACCAAGTAGGAAAATATCCTACCTCTTGGGGATTGAAGAAACTCCCAAAGAAACCGAGTCCATAGCGTTGTCCTCTACGTATAGAACACTTCCTTCTTGTGTCTCGAAAGAATGACGGTGCAGGATCTCCTGCTAACCTAGAGAGAAGAAGACTCTCATTTAAAAATAGAGAACAAACCTTATGCATCCCTTTTCCTTCTTCCTTCCACGTTTGCCTTTCCTTTTCCTTTATTCTTTACTTTTGCTTTTCTTTTCTTTTTCTCTTCTCTCCTCTCATCTTCCTTCCATTTTCTCCTCATTTTCTCCTTTCTCTTTTGGTCCTTTTTCTCCCCCTTTTGGAGAAAATCTTCATCAAAGTCAAGGAGGGTGCCTCCTCCTTCCTCAAACCAGGTGTGGCTCCCTTTTCCATTCAGTGCTGTATTTTCTTAATGCCGCACATGACATCCTTTTCCCATGGCATCACCCTGGGCCATGGAATCACTCTCCCGCATATGGCTTGGTGTGAGCCACTGCTTTTGATGCCAAGTGCACTTCCTATGGTGCAAGTGACATCCTTTAAGACCCAAAGAAATTTCAATTTACGGAATAAGGAACAAAATCGTAATTTTAATTACAAAATTGTAATTACGATTAAAAGTCAGCCATTAATTCTCTAGGTCTTGGATGATGAAACAAATTGTACTATTGGAATCGTCTCGCGAAATCTAGTCAGCACGTAAAATTTCATAATTTTTAAGGGGTGTTGGGTCGAACGTTTTTCGAGGCATAAGCGTTCCCGGTCTGTCATCGGTTCGATCGGCGAAAGTCACATATAACATGTACTCATGTACCATAAGTGGTATGAGATGAAATGATGAAATTGGAAGGCCGAGAATGATGCGAATATCAAATGCGAAAAGAGGAACATAATGGGTATTATGGAAGTTGATTTTAAGTCATAAAGACAAAGCGACAAATAGTAATTCATCTCCCTCATTTAGCCAAAAAAAAAAAAAAAACGTGGGAAACCATTTTTTTGAGTGATGCAGTAACTCCATTTAGAAGAGCTTTAGAGAGAGAGAAGAGGGCTTCTCTCTAGATTTTGCAAGATACAGCGATCGTGAGTCTTCACAACCTGAAGGAAAGCGTTCTACGCGGGCGAGCTGCAGCGTGGACCCAGTTTGCGAGTTTTGACAACTCGAATTAGGATTTTCTCCTACTTGCGTTTATTCCCATTTTTAAGGGTTTTTTAATGTTTCGGTTAATTTGAGGCCGTGAGGGACCGTTTGATCGGTCCCAAAACATGGGACCGAATTTGTGGAAATTGTTTGGGTTTTTGGAATAGTATTTGCCAGAAAAATCGTGGGCTGTTTGAGTGTCCAATGTTGCTTTAAATCATGTATTTATATTACAAGGTCGGGAATGGGCAGCAGTCGGGGCCTAAAACACGGGACGAGTGTTAGAATTTTTTGGAGGAAGAATGGAGCAGCGGGTTGCTCTTGTTTGTTAAATTTGTTTGGGAGTGGGTTGGTTTAACTTGTGTATTAAATAGTTGTTTGGTATGCATTGGCGGAAGTAGCCGTGGATTTAGGGTTCAGTGAACCGTTTTAATGATTTTTAAGAGCTAGTAAGCGAGGGTTTCACTATTCGAATAATCTTTGAAAATATATTTTCGTGAAAATAGGTGTTTGGCAGTGATTTAAATTAAATTGCTCGTGTGTGATTAATGTATATGAAACTATTTTTTGATGTTTTAAATGATAATTACATAACATGTTGTGTGATTTAATTTTTATGTAGTATATTCATATTTACCATTTCGTGTGATTAAGGCGTAATGGGATTTGCTTTATGCATTAGTATGCATGAACATCTAGGATTATAGGAGTTGGTACGAGATGATACAGAGAAGCAGTTTAGGAGGGTAGTCTAAAAATATTAAATGATGGGAAGGTAGTCAACTAAATGAATATATCAGCGTCGGACGGCGGAGTTGATATTTATTCATGGAGAAGTAGTCATGAACAAGCCCAAAAATATCGATCGTCGGGCTTGACCCGATTGATATTCATCGGAGATGATCCACAATTAAATAATATATGATCGTCGGAGCGGCCCAATTGATATATACATATACATCGGAGGTTGTCCACTAATAAATCAATGAATTCTCACTCCTGAAAGGCTTAGTGTGTGAGAGGGAGTGGTCAAAGGACTGGGATCTGAGTTAGTCGTATAGGCATTAAAGTAGGATGTATTTGCCTTGGAATGTGTGTTTGATTGGAACATTACAACTGCACTTAGGTGGTGGTAAACCCCATGACTGATTCTCCTCTTGACTTTAGCTCACCGTCGTGGATCCCACTTATGAGGTGGTGTGCAGGAGGCAGAACATCTGAGTGAGTTTAGAAGAGAAAGCTTGGGATTGTGAAGGCTTTGATGACAATGTATTAAGATTTCCTCAATCTTAATATGTGTTTGAGTAAAATGTTAACTCTTGAAACTATTGGATATGGTTGGATATATTTGTGTTGGAAATACGATTGATGGGCCATTTGGCGTATTGGACCTATATATTACCACCCTTTGTTGATTTACGGAACTGAGGTGAATGCGAGTTTATACTAACGTTTTGCCATTTAGGTAGGCTTCCGTGAGAGACTGCGGGTACTAATAAAAAAATGTCTCGGTCACCCGACATTCCGCATCCCGGGTTACCAGCGGGTAGTCAGCGGACACGAGGTTTTGGGGCGTCACCGCCATTCCGCATCTGTGTCATCCAGGCACCCCATACTCAGCGTGAAATCCCGACCACCTCGAGAATCCAGCGAAACCGGCGTGGTAGCTAGAATTACGGCGGGCGAATTCGCGGAGAAGTCCATTTCGTCATCGAGATCTGAAAACATTAGGATTTTTAGCAGAAATTTCTATTTTACCCTTTATCCAAAATGTTGGATTTTAAGGATATCCACAGATAACTATATAGATATACATATAGATGCCATAGATATCTATATGTCTATATATATATATATATAGATATATAGATTTATATATCTATATATATATTTATAGATATATATAGATGTATATAGATATATCTATATAGATATCCTACCTCCTCTCTCTATATATATATATATATATATATATATAGTATATCTATATATAGATATGTATATATATATATATATAATAGTTATATAAATATGTATATATCTATATATATATAAATCTATAGATATCTATATATATATAGATATATACATATTTATATATATAAATAACTATATATATATATATATATATATATATATTATACTATATATATACTATATATATATATATATACCTATATATACTTATCTCTCTATATATAATTATATATATATATAGATATCTATATATAAATCTATATATATAGATAATATATAGATATATCTATATGAATATTTACATATAGATTTATATACTATATTTATACCTCATATATATATATAGATATCTATATATAGATATCTATATATATAGATATATCTATATATCTATATATATATATAGATATGTATATAGATATATCTATATATATATATATATCTATATACATATCTATATATATATATGGATATGTATATATCTATATAGATATATCTATATACATCTATATATATAGATATGTATATATATATATAGTTATCTATATATATCTATATATATAAATCTATATATAGTTGCTTTAAATCATGTAGTTGTATGGAAAAAGGCCGGGAATGGGCCGTAGGATCGGTCCCAAAACATGGGCGGACAGATTGGAATTTTGGAGATTTTGGGAAGCATCGTGGCTTGATCCAGAGGAAGCTGATATGGGCTGATGTATGGAATTTATGCATTGGTGTTATTTTGTAGTGTTTATAAGATAGGAAATGCGGTAGAAATTCGGTTAGTGGCAGGGTGGACAAGTGGGCTGCCAGTGGACAGCCACTATTGGAGATTCGGGGTGTTAAAATGATCCCGGGTTTGTGAAATAACCATAAAGGTCCATGTGTTTTGGAATTGAAATTGATATTGAATTGAATGGCTTGGTATGTGTAGAAATTAATTAGGGAGGGTTGGTGATCCAAGGGTAATGGATTAATGTAAAGGGTCAACAAAGTAAACACATGGTATATGAGTTAAATTGTGTTTGTAAAGCCGTGGAGCGAGATTATGATTTTGCTCAATTGTGAAATTTGGGTGGGTGATGATTGATGTGTTGAATTACATGCGTGTGGTATGATTCTGATTAAAATATGCATATTGACATATTCCCGTATAAAGCGATTTTGAAAATGGCATAATGCATTTTCATATGCGCACGTAGCCTAGAATTAGGTGTGAGTGCATGACAAAGTAGTATTTTAAAAACGGATATGTTTTGTGAAAGAATTTCACGGGATGATATTCCGGGAGAACAGGTTAGGAGATGGGCAGCCAGTCATTTGGGATGAGGACCATATTTGTTTGGAGCTTCTTAACCAGTCACCTCGGAGGGTAGTCCATATTTTTGAATATTTACGTAGTATATTTTCAAGAACAAAAGTTTGTTTGAAAATGATTATTTTCTCATACGTGGCTTGAGCGGGTGTGAGGTGGAGTCGGTGAGACTCGTGACATGGGGTGATCATGTAGGCTTGTTCAGTAGGATCATGTATTTACTTGAGTGTGTGTTTATTTAGACATTGCACTGCTGGCTTGGAGTGGTGAGGTAGACCCTTATGGCGGTTACTCCTCTTGAGGCCTGGCTGCTCAGCCTTGGTCGTGGGACCCCACTTTATTTTAGAACCGCAGCGCTCAAGAGAGTGGCTCATTTTTTGAGGTTGTTTTGAAGAAGCGGTTTATTGGCTTGATGGTTTGGACATAACATGTATTAGAATTGTAGATTTTAATATATGTTAATATATGTTTGTATAAAAGTGCGATCAAATGACTTGATTATTGGGAGATAATTGAAGAATAGTTATGATGGTGATCACCTTATAGTATTGGTTTATGAGGCTTTGGAGGCATTTTACTCATGTTGGGATTTTGTTATATATTGGATTGTTTGGGGTGGGGATATGCGGGTTAATATCATTTGGGTGAAGCTCCGTACAAAGGGACTGTACTGGACCCTCAAATGGCGTCATCAACCAAACCTCCCTTATCTGTCCATGAGTTAATAGTGTCATGGACCCAGTTCGTCTCGCGAGAAATCTAGTTAGCACGTAAAATTTATTGTTTGCGAAACGAGTGAGGTCGACCGTTTTTCGATCTGGCGAGAAAAGCGCGCCTGTAGTACTCTCTGCCATAAAACGGTATGGTAGCGGTAAAATGGATGTAGAGGTAGTGTGATGTCAAAATCTGGTAAGAAAGTGAGTGGTGGTTAAGAGGAGCAAACTTGTAATTTTGAAGAATAGTCTTCTTCCACTTCAACCTGGCGAAAACGTGAAATTCAGTGGAATCATGATGGCGTGAAGGCAAAAATGGTGATTCTAGAGAGTCTACGACTTCTCTCTAGAAATCTCTAGATCGACCGTTGAGTTTGACGAACCGCGAAGGAAAACGTTCTACTGCGAACGAGCAATGCGTGGACCGGTTTCGCGAGTTTTGACAACTCCAGCGAAGTGGGTTTTCTCCTGCTAGTTTTATTCCCATTTTTAAGGGTTTTTCCATGTTTCGGTTGGTTTGAGGCCGTGAGGGGCAGTTTGATCGGTCCCAAAACATGAGACAATTGTTAAATTTCTTGAAGTTTTCCCCATCAGTGGCCCTTGAGAAATTAGGGAGCTGTTTGGGTGTTTTTATTTCCTACTAAGGTAGCACTAAATGCGTGTGATGAGGAAAATGCGGGAAGGGTGTTTGTTAGGGATCCCAGTATGGGACCCGGGTGAAAATGAAAATTTTTTAGACATTCTTGGGTAGTCATTGTTTGGGGACTGAATTGGGGTGTTATACTGGTGATTTATGGAATAAATTCTACATGTTGTGCCATGAGGCAGGGCCATTGTAAATCGGTTTCAAAAAGTGGAGGCCGATGTAGGATGAGTGGGTTGCCGGGTGGGCGACCCTTCCTGTTTTGGGGACTGAATTGGGGTGTTTTGTGATAATTTATTGGAACCAGTGTCTGCTTTGAGTGATTAGGAGACCGGAATTGGGAATGTCGGTTCAGTGAAGGCAGATGTAGGAATGGCGCAGTGGACGACCCACCTTTCCCAGGGTTTGTAAAAATAGTCCGGGTTGTGTGAAATGGATAGGAATTGTCCATGTGTTGTGTTGCTGAAATGGTATGAAGCAGAATGAGCATTATGTGTGGGCTAGATAGGTTAAGACATTATTTTAATGTGTTAGTTCAATGACACAATTACATGGAATTAAATTGTGTTATAAACTATTGGAAATGATTATGAGTTGCTCCAGTGACTACATTGGGTGATGAGTGATGTGTTAAATTAAATGGTGTAATTATAGTTGATTGAAAATCGCATATTGACATATTGTGTAATGATTTTGAAAATGGCATAATGCATTTTTCATATACCTTTGAGTAACTAGAGTTAGGTGTGATGCATGACAAGGTATTTTTCAAAAGCGGATATGGTTTGTTGAGAATTTCCAAAGGATGATATTCAGGAGGGACCAGGTTGGGAATGGGTATGGTCATTTCGGATGAGGACCATGGCTTGTTTGAGCTCACGGGGGAAAAACGTGCCTCGAAGGGTGGTCGTATTTTACGAATATTTAGTAGTATCTATTGAGCGAGTTTTGTTTTGAAAATGATTATTTTCTCATACATGGCTTGGGCAAGTGTGAGTGGTCGGTGAGACTCGTGACGTAAGGTGATCATGCCAGCGACATTCAGTAGGATCATACCATGTTGCCGAGTGTGTGTTTGCCTGACATTGCTGGCTTAGGTGGTGGGAGTAGCCGGCAGGAGCGATTCTCCCTCTTGAGCTTTAGCTCACCCCGTCGATAAGGACCCCCTTTATTTTTAAAGTCACGGGCGCTAGAACATCTCCTTTTTGAGGTTGATTTTGGAAGAAGCGGAGTTTGGCGGCTGATGGTTTTGGACATAACATGTATTAGAATTGTAGATTTTGGCATATATGTTTGTATAAAATAAAGTGTAATCAACTATTGGTATTGGGAGATAATTGAAGAATAGTTATGATAGTGATTTACATGTAGTATTTGTTTATAGACCCCAGTAGCGTCTTATTCATATTGTGAATATATTGGTTGTTTTAGGTGAGTATTTGCCGAGTTATGTATTTGGTAGAGCTCCGTCACAAAGGGAGACTCTGCGTTTTGTCAGAAAAATCCTTGGGATCACTGACATTCACAGTATTCCGCAGTTAATAGGGCCGTCAATTTACAGGGCGTCACATATATATATATAGATATCTATACCATAGATATCTATATATATTTGCTATATCTATAATAAGTATAGATATATATATATACTATATATATATATATATATATATATATATATCTCCTTACATATCTTACTATACTATATATATATATATAAATCTATATAGTTATCCTATATAGTTATCTATAGTTATCTATATATAAAAAGTTATCTATATATAAATATGTATATATATATATAGATATCTATATATACATATCTATATATATAGATTTATATATATCTATAAATAGATATAGATATATATATAGATATATGAAATCTATATATAGATATCTATATATATATATATATATATAAATATATATATAAATCTATATATATAAATATCTATATAGATATATCATAGTATCATATATATAGTTATATATATAGATATCTACTATAGATTTATATATAGACTATATACATATTTATATATATAGGCTAACTATATATATATATATATGTGGCAGCCCCAGGCAGGAGTGGTGGCTACCGTCATTTCTGAAGCTCCCCCAGGTGAAGTCAGATTGCCAGAGTACCACTTTAGAAAATCGGGCGAGTCTCACTATACGAAAACTGCAACTCTAAACTATAAACTGTCTGATCAACAACTATATGCAATATATATATCTAATCTGACCACTTGGGTATTTATAAAGTGTACTCAACACAATATATCAAACTATATCAATAGTTTCAGGATTAATATGTTTTTTACTCTTATACAATACATACATTAAAATTAGAAATTCTAATACATGTGTATAATCAAGCCCCGCATTGAAGCTTTCTTCTGTCTGACTCAGGACGAGCGAGTCTCCTCGCCACGCTCCTTGTACCTGTAAAGGGGATCCACGACGGGAGTGGGAAGCTAAAGCTCGGTACAGGAGAATCGCCACAAGTGGGCTACTCATCACCTAAGTGCAGTGCAATGTTCAATTTAAACAAACGATTTCAAGCAAATGCGCCAGTCCTACTTGAATGTCCTATGTAGACCAGCTTCAGTCCAGTGCAAACTCTCACACTAGCCTAAGCCTGTGTAAATTTATTAATTTATTAGTGGGCAGCCTCGTGAATATATATCGGTGGGCATCATTGATTGATATATATTAATTGCCTATTCTTTACATTTGTGGACCTAGATGAATAAAATATCAAGCTGGGCGCTCGACGATTGATATATTCTTTAGTTTGTGGACACCTCCGATGAATAAATATCAGGCGGGCGCTCCGGCGGTTTGATATATTATTTAGTTGGACTACCCTCGAATAATTTGCATTTAGACTACCCTCTCGAACCATGGCCTCTAGACTCATCTCATGCACTCATTCTACTATTTCTAAGGATGTTTGATTACGCATATAGAAGAAGTACATATCTTATGTCGATTCCCAAATTAGTCTCTAAATACTAATGCAAATATATATACATGAATATTTACATAAAACTTTAAATCACATCAAAATTAGCTCACTTGGGCTAATGATCATACGATATTTAATTTAAATCACTCGACCAGCTTGATCTTTCACCAATATATATTTTTAGAACACTATTAGGGAATAAAGTGAAACTCGTTTACTATTAGAAAAATCACCAAAACAGGTTCATAGTGAACGCAATTCACGGCCATTCTGACCCAAAGCATACCAAGCAAGCATTTAATACAAATTAAACAAGCCACACCCAAGCGGCGTGAAGCGACTACGGTGCACCTTGGCTCAAAGAAAAACCTTGCATCAATTCGGTCCCATATTTGGGGACCGGATCATCTACGACCCATTCCGACCTTTATCATCTCAAACATGCACATTTTAATAATTTCCAAACAGCCCGCCCGGTTACGGCTGATCACGGTAACCCAAAAATCAAGAAAAAATTCCTGGTCGGTCCCGTGTTTTGGGACGATCAGAAAGCCCGACACCAGCGGCCTCAAGCAGGCGAAACATCAAAAAAACACTTAAATGGAGTAAAAACTCAAGTAGGGACAAAATCCTACCTCTTGGAGTTGTCAAGGCTTCATAAATCGAGGGTCCCACGCGTAGCACTCCGCGTAGAACATTTTCCTTCTTGCTCGAAGGCCTTGTGATGGGTGGCGCCAGTATATTGCAAGAGAGAAGTTTCTCTCTCTAAAGCATTTCTCTCAGCAAAGCTCACTGCATCCTCAGTGGAAATCACGTTTTTGGTCTCTTGTAATTGGGGAAAGACGGCCATGTGCACTAATATTTGGCTTGTAGTGACTAAAAATCAAATTCCATAATACCCATTATGTCCCTCGTTCTCGGTTGATTTTGACCTTTCTCCCAGGTGGTGATTTTCATCGTTTCTCTACTCATACCACTTGTAATTTTGTGGTACATGCTATCAACCTGACTTTGATGTCAAATAGGTTTCTGGTATTTTAAAGCAGCGATCTTTCGGCATTATCATTCAAACGTCGAGAAGAATTCACAAATTTTACGTGCTAACTAGATTTGAGGAATGATTAGCGGTGCAATCCGTTTCGTCATCTGAGATCTAGAGAATTAATTACGGATTTTTAACCGTAATTACAATTTCGTAATCAAAATTACGATTTTGCCCATATTCCAGGAATTGAAATTTCTCGGGTCTTACATTCTCCCTCAGCAAAGAATTTCATCCCCAAAAATTCCTAACGGTCATTATGCAGCCATGTCTGACATGCACTCATATATATGAAGCAGTCATTAAATCTTAAATGACTAAACCACGTACCTTCATCCTAAACAGAAGGGATGGGTAACCGCGCTCGTGTCTCGCGCTCCCGTTGACTCCTCCACTCCCACGGTGCCGCCATAGCCTCTCACTAGCCTCACGGTCTTACGTCGCAAAACACGATCCACGGTACGAAGCAATGCACCACTGGTCCACTCTCGAAGGTCCCGTCGGTGTCAACCTCGATCTATCATAACCCACCTCATGGTGGATGCGCAGGTATACTCGAAGCATGGAGGCGTGAAATACCTCTCGGACACTGACATCTTTGGCGTAGCATACTTGATGCCATGAAAGGTGCCTACCCTCTCGAGTATCTCGAAGGTCAATGTGAACCTGGCGATAACTACGCTTGCCGAACTGCACCTCCTCTCTTAGGAATCACCTTCGAGGAAGAGCGTGATCACTGGCTCGAACTCAAGGGTGGCAGTGGTACATCTATATGGCTCACAGGGCTGGCCAGTGGAAGGCGCTATCATATCAAACTCACCTTCACGGAGGTGTCTCTGTCGAATCCGGACCCGTGATGGATCTCTCTCCACCTCGGTCCATCCCCAACCGATGTTTCATGGCCTCCCATACAATACCTCATATGGTGCCATTAGTATACTCGCACGATAACTGGCTACATTGTAGGCATTCCCAGCTAGGAAGTAATTAATCCTACACCCGCTACGATCCGGGACACGTATTCGCAACATGCCCTCTAACACGTATGTAATCCATCGCGCGGCTAGCCCTACTGACCCTTGCTTGGTGGCGCAACGTATTTTCCTCTCGAGGTCGCGCGATCGCGACAATCGATGGGTAATAGCGCTCGATCCATGCCGTACGCGTATCATCCATTTACCAGAGGCCGCCCCCGCCCGGCTCGACAGCACCCGATGCAATTTCCAGCGGTATCAAACCTCAGTCACCCCGACTCCTATCCTTCGACTCGATGCAGCGTGATAACTTTGTCCGTGTGTTTTCATCTACGATTACATAACTCGCCCGACACACTTGAGCCTGCTTACATTTCTGATTCGACTATGAGGTTTTCATTGGAGCGTAGTCTAAAGCAAATTCAACTCATACTCACCAAGAGTGGTGAATGACCGTCACCCAGGCGCCCACAGGATACAAATGATGTTGCTTCATGCACTGGCTTATGATAATGTCATAAAGTGGCGTGACACCCGCTCCGAGGTCGCCATGACGAGAATGCGAGGAGATCTCTCCACTTTCGTTATCCCGACCTGCTCCAGTCAACTCTCACCCTACATCCTGGGAAGAACATCCCATTCGAAAAAGCTACTCTAAAGGCCTTAACCTCTAAGCAAATCAATGTCTTTGGGTATGACAACACGACACTAGATCAATTCTTGACAACTTAGATGTTTGTCAGCTCATCCCGTATCCAAGCTTGACATCAACAACCAATCCGTCTACCACCACCAGGTCCACTCTGCGCTTACAACTGCGTAACCACTGATATGTCCACGACTTGACCTCTCTGGCCCCTCTGACTTTATCGTGTTGGAAGTGCTTGTATAACACCGGCGAAACTAGTTCCTCTAACCCTTACTTTACAGGGTGTGGAGGAATGAAGCTATCTCTCTGCTCTCTCTTTTAGCTAGCTGGGTATGTGTCCCAAAGTCTTAGGATCCTTGTCTCTGAAATCAGTCACTCATGCTCAATCAAGCCTAGTCCTGAAGAACTAAGTGTGACAGAGTTTTACATACCTCTTCCCTGAACAGGAGAAAATTTGATCCTCCTCTGTGTACAACACCGTATTAAGTGTTCCAAGTATCCTCACGACCGCTCTCTCTATGGTCAAAAGCGTCGACCGCTGAAGTCATATCGTGGCGAAGTCCCTCACGATCATCAGAATGGACAACTTATTATTCGTGTCTCGTAATACCCGGCCCGATCAGCTTCGTATCTCGAAGATTGACATTCGATCTCTCCCAACTCATCACTGCCTCAACCTTCTCTGGGTCGACTGACACTCCTGATGCTGACACCACGTGTCCCAAAAATCTCACCTCTCGATGGCAAAACTGCACTTACTAGTTTTAGCGACCTGTGATGGTCTCTTGGCCCGAGTTGTAAAATAATCCTCAGTGATACTCATGCTCCCGCTCTGGCGGGGAGTAGATCAAAGATGTCATCACGAGAACTCGACGTGATCTAGATAAAGGTTGGAACATCCTGTGCATGAGATCCATGAATGCCGCGCGCGTCGTGAAATCAAAGGAGGCATCATAGTAACTCAAAGTGCCATTGAGGGCGTCACTGCTTATTTGTCTTAGGGATGTCTGTATTCCCCTAATCCTCATTGATGGTAACGGTCACGAAGGTCTATCTTAAGGTGAACTCGCTCCTCTTAAGCGATCAAACAAATCATCAATCCTCGTGGCCGTGCGATTCTTGATCGTAACCTGTTCAATTTCCTATAGTCAATGCACCATCGAAGGTCTTGTCCTTCCTTTTAAGCAGCAGGCGGCGCCCATGGTGAAGTGCCGATCCCAATAAACCCGCCTGTCCGACAGATCTGCTGGCTGGACTGCGGTTCTACAACTCAGCGGTGCCATCCTTTCAGGATCCTTAGAGATGGTTCAAATGCCGGGGTGTAACTACGTCTGAAGTCTACATCCACTTTTGTGTGGAGGTAGTCGAGGTGGCTCATACGGAAAAATATTCGTACTGTAAACCACTCGAGGTAGATCTAAGTCGGGTCTCACCTCGTCCTCTAGAAGTAAGGCTCGCTAGCTAGCTAGCTAAGCATCACGACACTGGACTCGTATACCGTGCGGGGCAAAATGTCATCTTGTCCTTGAAATACCACACGACCTCACGATCTGTGAAGGCGGTAACTCTCTGCACTCACAATCGATAACAACCACATGTTGTCGGCGATCATCCCGGATGGCATCAGACTGACATGTCCATGATCCTCGGGTCAACGTAAGTGGGGTCCCAGAGATCTCGATTCGCAACCTCGACATATCATCCTTATTATCAAGCCACACTAATCACAGGGAGAACTCACGCCTGAGGCTCCTCTATGGTCTCTGAGAGGTCCTTGCCTTTCCACCTGACCCAGGCATTCTCTAGCTAGAACCGCGGTAGTCTAATCTGATGCGTGCGAGAGGTAACCTCATAGCCTCTCTAACACCTTCTCAATCACACTTGAACCAATGGTGATCCACCCATCGATCTTTTCCCTTGTGAATGTCGGAGGATGATGCGCCTAAACCTGCGGGGGTTACTAGGATCTTCTGTCTACATGCTAAACTAACTGTGCTATAGCATTCATTTAATAATCACCCTCGGCCTCGGCGAGTCTAGCGGTGAACGATTGTGCGACCGGTGCCACAGTGGGCGTTCTCTCGTCAGCCTACTAGCCATTTACCTGATAAACATGACACTTTGAGAGTCATCTAACTTTCATTTCAGTCTAACTAGCAATGCACATGTAATGGGCTTCGACAACCATGAACTGACCGTTCGTTTCACAAGTGGTGCTAAATTCGACCACTTGATTTACGTTTTATTCAATAAGGTTCTTGCTTTCTTGTTCATTTCGATGCCGAAATCCCTAAAATTAAAAATCCACAACATAGCATTCTACACCCCTTTTTCCTATCGCATTACACCATGCATATAATTTAAATGCGCACTTAACTACGCGTAATCACCATTTCAAATAGTAGTTAAGTCAAAACCACGGTATCTCTAAGGCATAACCGGCGAACACTAATCCTTGCACCTTCAGGTATACGCAATCATTTGATTTAAAATATTTATTTTCAACGAAATTTTATTTTCAAAAATTTTATTTTTGAAAATTTTATTTTAAAAATTTTATCAAAATTTATTTGATTTTATTTGAATTTAATAATAAAAATTTTTTTCGAAAAAATTTTATTTACAATGAAGCAGTGTTCATTTGGTGACTCGGGGAAAAAGACGAGTCAAAAGCGGATGTGCGAAAATAGGCGATGCACGAGTGCCGCGGCCAAAACGGCCGGCGCCCGAGCCACGCCGGGGCGGCGCGCCCAGCGGCGCCTGCGCCCAGCCCGCTTCGCGCTTTCGCTGCCGCTCCGCGCCCGGCGCGCTGCGCCGCTGCCGTGCACGCTACCGTACACTGCGCTCCGCCCGGCTTTCCGCCGGCGCCCGGCCCGCCCGTTCGCGCGCCGCTCTGCACCGCCGGCTTACGCCGCGCTTCGGCACACGCGGCGCCACCAGCTCCATGCGGCGATAACCCGCCTGAGAGTTTCTGCAAAAATTTTTCCTTATTATTATTATTATTTTTTTCCGATTATTTCGGCGGTGGAAAATCACTAAAGTAATATTATTATTAATTTTTCATTTCTTGACACTCAAATATAAATTTTAAAAAAATTTATTTTACCCATTCTTCAATTGTACCACTTGTAAAATCTTAAGAAAAATTATTTTCATCGTCGTTTTTTCATCGTATCTTGCTACTTGAAAAATTTTAAGCGTGAAATTTTAGTTATTTATCTTGTCGCAACGAGAAATAATTTTCTAGTTTTCCACAAAACCCACAACGATCTTGTCAAAGCGGGTACAATGGGACTGACCAGGATAATTTTATAAAAATTTCCAACTTGACTTGTTCTCACACTAATCCTGGTGTTGACATTTTAGTTTATTTGTGCACAGATGCTATCCACTAAGCACACAATCCAAACACAACACATGATCAATCAACGTATTTATAACATCAATCATACCATCACATGATCTGATCAAACATGCGGTGTTCCTAATTTCTCTCTCTAAATTGCCTTATAGGTAATCTCATACCTAACCTACATCATACCACCTTAGAGTGGTGATGTTCTTACTCCAAACCATGGCCTAAGCTCCAAATCCTCCATCCATAGGTTTCCACCTACCTAAGTTCCACATCAAACCACCTGAGTGACCAGGCCTGCCCAGAGGCTCCACAATTACGTATGCCCTAGCTCTGTACCGGCTGTGGCGCCCTGGCTTGGGGTCAGGTGACTCAAGATCAACCCAGGAATACAAGTGGAGGTGAGTTTGCAGGGCTCACTAGAAAATGAGAGACGGGAGTCTCCTTTAATAAGGGGAGCTCTACTAAATACAAACTTGTATAAACACCTCCCAATCAACAATATATGCAATATATATATCCAATACAGCCACTTGGGCCACATTAATATACTATTTTAAATATGTCAAACTATATCCAATAGTTTCAAGAGTTAATATGTTTTTACTCTTATACAATATACATGAAATTAAAATTAGAGAATTCTAATACATATAGTCAGAGCCTGTGGCTTTGTACCTGTAATACAACCTCGAAAGGACCGAACCGTCTCTCGCACGCTCCTTGTACTGTAAAGGGGATCCATGACGGGTGAGCTAAAGCTGGGTAGATCGCCCTAAGTGGGCTACTCATCACCTAGTGCGTTAATCATCCAATTTAAACAAACATTCAAGCAAATGCATGATCCTACTTGAATGTCTACGTGACCAACCTGGAGATCAGAGCCTCACGGAGCTCTCTCACGCGCCTAAGCCATAGTATGAAATTGAAATGTGGGCTTTATTGTTGAGTGGGCAACCTCGATGAATATATATCAAATTAGACGCTCGACGTTGATATACCATTCTTATGAGACTATAGATGAATAAATATCAGCCCCGGGCTGCTCAGGCGGTTGTTATCATGATCTTTGAGTTGCCCAGACTACCTCAGATGAGATAAATATCAGCAGACACTTCAAACAGTTGATATGTTATTTGGATTTTGGACTACCCTCCATTAATTTACATTTTTTAGACTACCCTCCGAACCTTGTTTCTCTAGACTCATCCTCAGCCTCATTTTCTACTATATTCCTAAGATGTTCGATTATAACTAAGATATATGTAGTTTAAATTGAGTACAATCACATGCAAATATATATACATGAATATATTTACATGAAACTTTAAATCACATCAAAATTAACTAAGCCCCAGGCCAATGATCATACCGCAGTAATTTAATTTAAATCTTTCATTATATCTTTCACAAAATATATTGCAGAACACTGTCAGAATGAACAAAACCTCAATTTCATATTCATGAAAAATCACAAGCACGGTTAAAATAGTGAACGCATTCCGACATTCCGTGAAACATATAACAAACATTTTTATTACACAAATGACGACCATACCAACAAATGCGAAGCATTCACGTTTTTTACCTTGACTCAAGAAAAACCTTATCATTGATTCACATATTTTGAAGGACGAATCATGAAACCATTCAAGATATTTTATCAATACCAAACATGCATTTTAACTGATGAATTTCTCTTTAAACGATGCGGTTGAGTCATTGATAAAATGCGAGAAAATTCATTTGTTGATTATGTTTTGAGGATGAGATCAGCTAGCTCCCTAATTTGCCAATGACCAAATATCATTATGATGAATTAAAAAATCGATGGGAATAAATCTACCCTCTTGGGTTATTAAAAGAAACTGTAAATCAGAGTCCACTGCGTGGCATGCGTGAACATTTTACCCTTCCTTCTTGCTCAGAAGGTGCATTGAAGTAGGGCAGATTGCATATTTTGGGTTTTCTCTCTCTGAAACGTTCTCCTCAGGCCGAGCTCGCTGTCTCCCAGTGGAAATCGCGTTTTTCTGTTCTCTTGTATTGGGGAGGAGACGATGTATACTCATTTTGACATGAGTGACCAAAATCAAATCGCTTAATACCTGATTTGTGCTCCCTCATTTATCTAAGTTGGTTTTTCAGGCACTTCATCTGCACAGAAGCAGTCAGGAGATTTTCATCATTTCTCTGCTCTGTCTTGCCCTTATGTTTGCGGTACGTACACATATCTTGGAGCTTTAATTGCGTAGTGATTTGGTTTTTCGCGATGCGGCGCGGTGCCACCGAAGCAGTGTGAAACTCAGGCTGTCTGGAAGTGCGTTTTCAAGTTGTAGCTTTGATTTGTGAGGGCGGAGTTCAGCGATGCGATCGTTTGCCGAATGCGTGGATCTGAAAGTGGTCAAAGCTTGCGTAGTGATTGTTTGTGATCAATTGCGTTTTTGCGCATTCGACGAGGTACACCTGACGTCGATCCATCAGTCGCCGATTGCCATTACTTGTCCATACGATCGTCGCTATGTTACTGCTTTGGTCATACATTTGTAACTGAAATTCTGGCGTGGTGATCTGGTGGACGCCAACCGCCGTACATCATATTTGTTGAACAGAATTCAAAACCGATTGCCGGACGTTGCGTTAAGTTCCACGTTTTAAAGGTGCCAGATTCTTTTACTGGCTGAATACGAAAATGATACATATTGAGCGATTAGGCGAAGGACGAAACGAATTACATCTTCGGGCGCTTACGGGGTCGCGCGCGAAGCGGTGGCGAGTTGAAGGGTGCCGGAGTGATTCGGAACGTGCGCGAGCGAAAGCTGAGGACAATGTGATCGCTTCGTCGGAGGGACCTGGTCGCGAATCGACCGGCGGTCCCATTTCACGCATTGACGAGCACCTTTACCCAGCCGTTTCACCGTGGCGTTGCTTGGAAACGTCGATGAGATGAATCATAAGTTTTGAGCGAGGTTGCGAGATCTGGAGTCGATTTTAGGCGGAGGTGGCGGAAAATGGCGAGACGGCGGTGGCGGCAAGGGGCGAGGAGAGAGTTGCGGGCGTGGTCGGCCGGGCGCGATTTTAAGCGAATCGAGCAAGGCAGGTGACGCATTGATGGGAGCTGCGCACCTTTTCCGTCGGACGGCGGCGGTCGCGAGTGGCCGAGGCGGTGATCGCGACAGCGAGGGTAGTGAGCGTAGTGGAGGAAGGAGGAAGAGAAGGGGCTTTGGTGTGAAATGCCCAGCTTTTCATGAAGAGGCTTTGTATTTAATAAATAATAACTTTAAGTGTATTTAAATAAATAAAATAAATATTATTAAAAATAAATCATGTAAATAATTTAAATTGCGTCAAATTTTCTGGGTATTACATTCTCTCCCATAAGAAAATTAGATCCTCGAATTTAGGAATAAGAAAATATACATGTACTATCTTGGAGCAGTAACAAGATTGCGGAAATTCGCATCTCGCTCAGTTCACGGTACGCTGTTGTTACGAATGATTACGCCCATAGGACGCCGACCTTTCGGAATGACTTTACGTCGAGATTGGCGAACAGTATCCATAATAGCTATAGGTAAGCTCTCATCACGATAAAATCCTCGCGATCTCCCACCTGCTGAACACTGTTTTGCATCGCGGGGTCGGCATGCACCACCAAGAGCGCAGATATATGAGCCGGGGATGGTGTGGCGAAGTGGTGGCAACTCAATCGATGCTTCATCCCGACTCTATCACGATTTCAGAAATGTGATTAATGGCGAGGTGCTGAAACCTTCTTTCCAGGCAATGTAAATGCCTGCAGTCGGGAGAGCAACCGAAATACATACTCACCTACGCGAGCTCGCGTGTTTCTCTTGAGTGCACGCCAAGCTCTTACGTACGGCATGACGGTCTGAGGCGTCGATCTCGAATAATAGGAATCTTTTCAAAAAAGTGATTTGGATGAGTTGGGGTTTGCCCCAACTTTCTTTTCACCCAGCTGCTTTGACAAAGCGCGACCTACACTTCGCCGCCTAGAAGGCTGTGGGCGCCTTACATACTAGCGTGATAAGCGTTGTTGGCAGCGGAACTCACCGAAGGTAAATGCCCGATCCATTGGCCTCCAGTCATCCGCAGCGCATCCTTAACATGTCTTTCCAGCGTGCGTATAGTCCTCTGTTGTCATCATGCGAGGGTGAAAGTGTCAGTGTCAGTACCAAGCTCCTCATGAAGCTTAGAAACCCTGAAGAGAGTGAAGCGAGGACTCTGTCAGTCTGATCAGAGAAGCGGGGACTCGTGAGACTAACGATCCTCTTATAAATATTGCACCTAGCATGCACGGCTCACGGAAAAAGTTGTCTTCAGGGTAGAAGTGTTGCGACTTGATAATCGTTAGACTATCACCCAAATGGAGATGCGCACACTGTAAATTCAGAACAACCAGTTACAAAGTCCATGATAATATTCTCCATTTCCACTCTGGGATGGGGAGTGGCTACAACAACTGAATGGCTTACGTGTTCAAGTTTGACATAGTGGCAAGTCAAACACTTGGATACAAAAACTCATTACATCCTTCTTCATACCATTTCCCACCCAAATAGTTACCCTTAAGATCATGATACATCTTGATGGAGCAAGGATGGAATCTTGTAGTGTATGATAAGAGCCTCTTCCATAATCTCTTTTCTAGAATCCATCTGACATCGGGAGCACAATCTAATTTTAATCTCAGCGTGCCATCTTTCCCAATCACAAAAATCACTGTCGACCTGTTGAACCTCATCAAAATTTTCATCATTTGTAGGTCTGCATTGGAAGTTAATCTTAATTCTGCCTGGCTGATTTTATTTCACGAAAATGTGCTTCAAAATTTTCCCGGACTCGACACCTCAGAACATAAAACCACGATCATTACAATTTATATAACTCACCCAGTCAGTGTTAGTAAACTGCATAGTGGGCGGGAAGCTGCTGTTGATTTTCCTATAACATCTGCCACCATTAAGCCTTACAGAGTGATGCTTGAATTGTACAATCATAGTCCTTAAGCAACTCGAAGCCATCTTCTCTGTCACCGAAATTTAGCTCCTGCGCTGAAAATGTATTTTAAACTCTTGTGATCCGTGAAGATCACACGCGTCTCACCATCTGGGTAATGTCTCCGGATCTTCAATGCAAAAATCTGGCCTTCATCTCAAGTCATGAGTGGGGTAATTAAGTTCGGTGCTATTAAATTTGCGCGCCGAAGCGCCAAGCGAAATACCATGCCGTCTTGCGTGTCGCACGATCCGACTGGAAGAAAAGTCCGCGATACCGCTGTATAACCTCTGTACGGAAGGTAATGCTAACCTTTGGAAGCGGTCAAACAATCATGAAGCTTAAAGCTCGCTCTGATCGCCGACCGCTTCAGAGCTCGGTGCCCCGGTTAGCAGGTACCAGTGCGGCGATCTTGAAAATCTGTCTGGCGATATTAATAGCGGCTAAACCGGAAGCAATCTCGCGATCCGCAGTGGTTGGTCGCCAATCCATCCGCTGCCTCTATCTTCTTAGGATCCCGCGAATACCTTCCCTCGATACTACATGTCCCGAGAGGCTGCTTATCCGACGAAAATTCATGGAGAATTTGGCTTATAGTCTTTGCTCCCTCAGTCTGCTTGATACTACCTTAAATGCTCTACATGCTCCTCCTCCTCGAGAATATACTAAGATATCATCGATGAACACAATTACAAAGCGATCCGGAAGGGTTTGAACCTTACTCTATTTCATCAAATCCATTAAAAATTCTTAAGCAAAAATTGAGTCAAGACATTACTAGGAACTCATAATGGCCGTACCATAGTCTGACATGTCTTACAGGAATATCTCATGTGTATTCTCTGTGATGATATCTGACCGTGGTCGATCTTAGAAAAACATGATGCGCAGTGATCCAAGCGAGTCATCACGACTTCCGGGAAGCGGTTGTTTAACTAAGTATTATAAGCTTTATTGATGTTGCATGCATAGTCATCACGTAGCGACGAGACATCTTTCTTCTTTACAAATAGCAGAGGCTGAGGAATGTGGGCGGCCAAACACTTTGTGCAAATCTGTCGCTGCTCGCCAGGTTCATTAAACCGCGGTGCCGTCCTATAAGGTGGCAAGGAGATAGAAGCGTGCCGATGTGACATCAATGCAAAATTCTATCTCACTAATCGAGGTGCTTGACCACAGTGATTCCTCTGGGAAAACATCAAGAAATTCACAAGCAATAGGGACATCATCAAATTTACCTCTATCATTTGCAGTGTCCCTCACAGAACGGATAACCCAGCACCGGCATCTTTGTCACTTTAGGCGTAATAAGTGAAGTGCATTAAGGAAAGAAGTTTGTTATGCTGCCACAAAGCCCCGAACTCTGAATCCCCTGGAATCGGGAAAATCCCTTTCCTCGGCGATCGGGGTGGCGTAGTCTTTGACCAACCAATCCATACCAAAATAACCTCGAAATCCATCATCTCGGCAATGGAATCATGGGAAAGGTCTCGCACCTCCACAAAAATCGGACACGATGGAAAGTAAATATCTGCCTCTAAGGCATCACTCAGAGGGGTTGTGACTGATAACGGAGTCTAAAGTTTTGAAATTTTGTAAGACCAAATTCAATTTACAGAATCAAGGGCAAAATCGTAATTTTGATTATAATTTTAATTACAGTTAAAAGTCAAAGCGAATTAATTCTACGAACACCGGTTAATGGCGGATTATGCAGGTGGAATCAGTACCGTAAATCTGATTAGTAACGTAAACTTTCGCAATTTGTTGAAACGTTCGGTCCCAAACCGGTTTGCCGGCATCGCATTTCGGTGCGTGTCGGTTTCGATGCGGCGAAAGCACATATAACATCTATAATAGTGTACCGCCAGTGGTATGAGCGAAATGATGGTAGACGGCGGTGGTGCCGAATATCAAATCACGAGCAAAGAAGGAAATTAATTAGATTAATGATGAGCTTTATAATTTTGAAGAAAGAATAATCTCGCTTCTCCCTTAATAAAGTAGCAGTAAGTCATTTAAGAGTGACTCGGGCGTTAATATGGAAGGCGAGCTTCCGTGGATGCAAGGGATTTGCCTAAGTTTTGACAACTCAAAGTACAGGATGCCTACTTGCGTTTATTCCCATTTTAAGGGTTTTTCGATGTTTAGTTGTTTTGGTAGTGAGGGCGTTTTGATCGATCCCGAAGCATGGGGCCAGAAATTAAATTTTGCGAGGCAGATTTGGGGTAAATACGGGCCTTTGACTACGGATGCTAATGGGTTCTTTTGTGATAATTTATTCAATAAATTTATCACCAAAGCACTGTTAGTCCCCAACGGTAGGTAGGGTCATCGGACAAGGCCATGATGGGACGATTAGTCGAGGGCGAGGCGGATGATGTGTTATTTTACGTCGGCACGGACACTCGGCGAGATTGTCACGGAGGCGGGAATCGGGGTTATGGGACGCCAGTCCCGATCGCCGGTGAGGCGAGTGGGGTTGCGGTAAGGATGGGCGGATGGTATGCTACCATTGCAGCCCGGCCGGGACATATGGGGAGGATTGCCCCGGAGGCGAGGATCCGATGTTTAAGGATTAGTGCGATCCGTGTTGTGGGACGAAGCATTCTGATTGGTTTGCCAGCGCCACTAGTATTATGGAGTCGAGAGGGATCGGTATCAGTCTGAGGATGCGGTTGACACTGTGCCAGCGGACGGGCCGCGGCGGGGTCGGGCGTGGAGTCGAGTGATCACGAGGTTTGCGGTCGAGTTAGGTCATTTGGGGCGGATGACGTGCATTAGCCGGCGCCCGGGCGTATGGGGCGGGTGTCTGGGGGGCGGTCTGTGGTATGGGCGGGCGTTGAGATTAGTGGATATCTGGTGCGTCTTTCCGCCTAAATTGTTGACTAGCGTAGTGTTTAATTTGGATGCATCATGTTCATTCATTAATCATCTTGTATGATGAGTTTAGTCGTCTGAGGCTTTGCGACTTGACATAGAGAGGTTGAGGCCTTTAGAAAAGCCGTATTATGATGTTTTCCCTATAATGTGGGGAGAGATTTGACTTTTCTAAAGACGAGTTGCGCGCGGCGAGCTACAAGTGGTGGACATATAGAGATTGTTAGACATGGTATTTGGTTGTTGATGTCAGGTTTGACATGGATGAGATGACAACCATCGGGTTATCAGTAATTGGGACCTTAGCCGGGTCATCATACCGACACGGTCTTGGAGTTAGGTAAGGTTACATATGCACATGGTTGGATGCGTATGTGCGTGGAATTTCGGGACGAAATTCTTTTAAGGAGGGGAGAATGTAAGACCCGAGAAATTCCAATTTCTGGAATAAGGGCAAAATCGTAATTTTGATTATAAAATTTTAATTACGGTTAAAAGTTCGTAATTAATTCTCTAGACCTCGGATGACGAAACGGATCAAATGCGCGATTGGAATGATCATTAAATCTGATTAACGTAAGCTTTATAATTTTATTACCCCAGAACGTCAGATCGGCAGTGCGTTTTCAGAGCATCGCATTTGAATTAATAAATGTCGGTTTGCAAATCACCCGACGAAAGCCACATATAACGTAATACTCATGTACCATACTGGTAGTATGAGTAAATGATAAAAAATGGGCCAGGAGTAGTGCGAATATCAAATACGGTAAAAGAAGTGAATTAATTAGATTAAATGAGGAGCGGCTTGTAATTTGAGAGAATAGTCTTCTTCTCCCACTTTAAACAAAACCGCGATAGAGGGTCATTTGGGGGAGATGCGTGAGGCGTGGAGGAGCAAAAATGGTGGTTCTGTGAAGAGAGAGTCTCTGACTTATCTCTAGAAATGCGATCGGACCGTTAGTTTACGTGAACAAGAGGGGAAAACGTTCTACGGAGCGGGCTGCAGCGTGGACCGGAGTTTGCGAGTTTTTGACAACTCAAGAGGAGTAGGATTTTCTCCTGCTTGCGTTTTATTCCCATTTTTAAGGGTTTTTCGATGTTCCAGGTTAGTTTGAGAAGTGAGGAACCGTTTGATCGATCCCAAAAACTTGGGATAAATTAGTGAATTTTGATTTGTGGGATGTGTGGCGCGAGTGCAAGGCGTTTGGGTCTTTAATTCAATTTTTGCTTTAAATCATGTGCTTGATGTGAATAAATGGGAAATGGGTTGTTGATCGGTCCAGCACCACTGGACCTTGAATATAGGCCCACCCAAATTTGTCGTGACGATCCGAAGCGTGCTGGAGCTGATTGTGTGGAATTGTAAATTAAAATTCTATGTTGGTATCTATGAGGCAAGGGAATAGCTATGGAAATCGGTTTAAATTGGAGCAAATGTAGGATGGTGGGCTGCGTGGACAGCCCACTTCCTGTTTTGAAATTTGAATTGGGGTGTTTTGTGATAAATTTATTGAATAAATTATGCTTTGGTGATTAGGAGGCAGGAGTGGGAATGGAAATCGGTTCATCAAGAGGAACCGATGTAAGTGGTTGCCATGGACTGACCACTTTGCTCTTTGGGACTGTAAATAGTCCAGTTTGTGTCGAAATGGATACAGGAATTGTCCATGTGTTGTGTGCTTGAAATGGTATGAAGCAGACTGGCTTGATATGTGTGGAACTAGATGGGGTTAAGACATTATTTTAATGTGTTAGTTCAATGACACAATTACATGGAATTAAATTGTCATTTGTAAGCCATTGGAAATGATTATGAGTTGCTTCAGTGAAATTTACGTTGGGTGATAATTGATGTGTTAAATTACATGAGTGTAATTGTAGTTGATTGAAAATATGCATATTGTCATTTGTGTAAATGGTTTGAAAATGGCATAATGCATTTTTCATATGCAACAGGTAACCTAGAGTTAGGTGTGAGTGCATGACAAGGCGTATTTGTTTTTATAAAAGCGGATATGGATTGCGAAGAAATTTCAAAGGATGATATTCAGAGGCCAGGTTAGGAGATGGACAGCCCGAGATCACAGCCGGATGAGGACCGCGGGCCCGTTTCAGGAAAGCTCACCAACCAGATTTCACCTGGGAGGAGTAGTCCCGTATTTTACCGAATATTTGGTAGTATATTTTCAAGAACAAAGTTTTGTTTTGAAAATGGTTTTTCTCATACATGGCTTAGAGCGAGTGTGAGTGATCGGTGAGGACTCGTGACGTAAGGGTGATCATGTAGACATTCAAGTAGGATCATGTATTTACTTGAGTGTGTGTTTTTGGGAGAGGAGGCGAGCGTTACCTTTGCACTTGGGTGGTGAAGTAGCCCACTTGGGCGATTTACCTCCTCTTGAGCTTTAGCTCACCGGGTCGTTAAGGACCCCCTTTACTCTTCGGTACATGGGCGCTCGAGAAGACAATCCATTTGCCAGAAGAAGCGGTTTGTGGCTTGATGTTTTTGGACATACATGTGATGATCTTGTAGATGTTAATATATGTTTGTATAAAAATGTAAATCAACTATCGAATTATTGGGAGATGGTGGATAGTTGGTATGTTTTTTTATGAGTATTGGTTTATGAGCCCCGAGCATTTTACTCATGTTGGGATTATATTGCATATATTGGATTGTTGGGACCGAGTTATAGGAGTTTTATACAAAGACTGTAATTGGGTAGAGCTCCCCGTACAAAGGAGACTGCAGTTTTCTAAGTGGCGTCGGGTAACCACGACCTTGCTCCACTTGTGTTAGCAGTTGGCCGGGTGCGTCAGCGGACCGGGTTTTGGGGCGTCTGATGGTTGTGAACACGAGCCTAAATGCAAACTAGGAGACAGGAATGTGTGTGTACGGGATCTAATAACACCCAGCCTTGTATAACCGAGACCCGAATAGTACTGGTAGCAGACGTTTGGCATACAGCGTCTTGAGAGTCAAGTATGAAACTTCATTTTGACCATGTCAGCGGGCCCAGTGGGAGCTGAATCTGACCAGCCCTACCACCAAATGCCTCTGAGACTCCTCCATAACCAAGCCTGGCAGTCCACTATGCTGCGCACCACTTTGAGAGAACTAGGCGTGTCAATAATTTGAGGCGAGGGCAACATAGCCGCATGAGACACGAGGAAGAATTTGCTGTTTGGGAAATCTAGGATGATTTGGCCATATGGCGACTCTCACACCTAAAACAAGCTCCACTAGCCGCCATACAAGGGCCACGATGCATCCGCCCACACTTGTGGGCACATCTTGATCTGCGAGAGCTTCAGCGAGCTCTTTGTGCCGACCCCAATTTCTGCCCCCTTGAACTATAGCCCCAGGAGCTTTAAACCACTGTCATCAGGTAGCCTCTATAACCCTTAAAGTTAGTCTACCATTTTCTTGTGACCCTTAATTACAGCGCTCTGTCTGTTGGCCAGGTACCACTTAAGTACCACAGTACCACCATATCTTGCGTTGCGAGGCCGGTGTACCTAGTTCCATCCTCTGTGCGGGTCTTCTTCAGCACCATCCGCTGAATACCACTAGCGTGGATCGGAGTCTCCCATACATCTCGCTAAATAAGCTGGCCTCAAAGCTACACTTCTCATTGTACCAAGGATATGATGTGGTCGAGCCGGTGATATACTTACTACGTCTTCGCGATCTCATTGTAACCCTTTCGGAGCAAATTTACTAAGATACATGAACTGCGGGTGTACTCATTTATGGGCCCATGCTCGTCTACTCTTGTTGCTGTATTTGTCTCCGGTACTCTTGCCTCATGGCAAAAGAAATGTAGTTATCTTCAAATCTCTCACGAAGCTGCATTACATGTCATACCCTCGAAAGCGGCTTGATGTAATCCTTGTACCACTCTGATACTAAGCCCTTGAGGAGAAACACTGCCATCTCGATAGTCCGTCATCGGGGATGCTTCCGGATCGAATGCTCTCTTCTCCACTTCGTCGAGGAAAATCCATTGGGTCACGGATACCCCGTCGAAATACAACCTCATTAAACTGGTGTGCGGAACAAAGGAATGATGCAGGTCAAACGTCACTTTCGGTGGCTTGCTAGCGACTGCTTGCGTGATGCTCCATCAAATTCAGCTGGAGAAGAATTTGTCTGCACCGGTCGTACTTTGTCTCATGGTGGTACAGCGACACGAGCATCGCGTACTGGCCGTACTGCATGGAATATTAACGCTGTGGCTCTCCTCGGCTGTGGTTCCTCGGCGTTTGTCTAATGCGATGCGGGGGGCTTTGCCGTCTCCTTCGCCCTCTCCCGAAGCGGTGGATCGGGTGAGGGATACCTCGTCTTGGGCCTCTGGGGCCTCGTCTTAAACTGTCTGCATTTCGGCTATTTCTTTGCGTGCGACATCAACATGATTGCATTTGCATTGACCCTCGTCTCCGTCTCATCGCGAAAAGTAAACACAAGACTATCGGAATGCGCACGAAACACCTAACGGATGAAGCAGAAACTAGATGCAATGGTGACAGACAAGGACGAACTCGATCCTAGTTCCGCAGTACTGGAAACTTAGACTCTAGGCCATAGGAAATGAACCTATAGTTCTGATACCAACTTTGTCGACAGCCCAGCTTTGGGGGCGGGCCGCAAGGAATGGGAGGCATAAAGCCCACGAAACATTAGTAAGCCTACTTGAAATACTCATACCGCCCATCACGCAATCACCTAAATATCACGCGAACACATGATATATATATATATATATATATATATATAGCGATCAAATAATAAATATGCGTCAGGAGAGATAAATCTCGATCCCACATCCTCTCTGACAATACGCAAATAATAGAATCAGAGGCGTTCGGTACATTTTAAATGCTCCAAATCACTGCGGTGGCGCTGAGTATAGAATAGACAGGGATTAATAATATCCTTAATAGTACATGCTTGCCGTGGAGGAAGAGAAGGGAATTCGGCGGGTTATCAAGGATCTGGAGAAGGAGGATTGACAGTACCTGAAAATAAATTGAGGCCATCGGTCTCGAGGCGAGATTCTTTGCTCGTATAATCCTACATACATTTTCAACCAACGGGATACACATACTTATAAATTACAATATAATATATCATATTGAAACAATATAACAATACACTCACATAAGTATGCGTACACACATTAAAATTTCATCATCACATAATTATCACAAAAGTGAAATCCCCAAGCGGGACCTTTGCCTCCCGATACTATAAGCCATACGGATCTCTCAATTCGATGTATTTGTGGCGCCAGAGAGAAATGCTCGACCGGGGTCCTTAACTCGATCAGCGCGAAAATCAAATACAATATCATTTGGCGCCCGAGAGAAATGCAAGACCAGGGTCATGACTCGACAACTAACATATCATACTCCATAGCGGCGCCGAGTAACGTAGCTCAACCAGGGACATACCTCCGGCGTCCAGGAGTATTCGACGGGGGGGCTCTTATTCATGTGCATAAACTATAACATAGTAAGATCTAATCGATTCGCCTTGTGATCCCGATCATAACCCACTAGGTGGTATCATCCTCTATAGTTCCAACCACAAACATTTCAGGCCATAATGCTGCAAACAATATGCACTCCCAAACTGATACACACTCACATCGAAAAATCGTCATGGAGTCTCATATCACGGATATGTTCAGTAACAACTAAATGATTTAGTTACCTGTGCAATGCAGTTTCCCGGCCTTAGTAATAATCATAGCCAGTGATGATGGGTTAATAACCCCAATATAAATGTACATTTTTATTGCATCAGAATGATGTATCATAAACTATATGATATCAACTCACGGAAGAATCGGGTCTGGGGCCTTCTACACCTCGAGGCACCTCTGGCGTGTACAGTGGACAGAATAGAAAGACATAATCAATATCGAAGATTAGGTTTAGCTTAATTCCCAGACTCGTAGACAAATTCCACAGGCTAGACCGATATAAAGCACATTTAAATTCTCTAGAAACCAGCGAACCTCCCCTGCAAAAGCTGGACTTAACTCCTGTAAAGCAGAATAGAACATATTAAATAACATTTCCAATATACACAGTAAATCAAACATCGAGCCGGGCCACACAATTACAATTTTATTTGCGAGCTACTCCCGATCCATCAAGAAAATAAACAATTTGTATTCGCAATATACTGAAATCTAATCTTATTAACCACTTTGGATCATACAATCTACAAAGTAGCCAATTCAAAGCGTGATCCGAAATCGATGGTACATATTAACCTCACATCATTCGAACAATTAAAACCGATTGCTCCCAGTTGTTCAGCGATTAGAGTTCCACACGTTTTAGGGTATAGATTCTTTTCAAAGCTTCGAATACGAAAATGATCACACCGTCGAGCCGTGGAGCGAGGGCGAGCGTTACATCTGGGCCTTGCAGCTTCAGGAATCCTTGTGGCCAAGCCCACGGTGGCGGAAAATTTGAGGTTGCGGGAACAGATTCTAGGACATCCCACGAGCTGAAGCTCGAGGACCGAAAAATGTGATGGCACACGATCAGGAGGACCGGTGTGGAATGGCGGGAGGGGGCACCGCCTGCGGCAGATCCCAACTCGTGAGAGCTTCCCCCTTCGTTCCGCGGCGTTCTTAGGCGTCGATCGAGGATGGATCCTTAAGTTTTGAGGCGAGGGTTCAGATGCGGGGTCGGTTTAGAAGAAGGTGGCGGAAAATGACTGGGAATGGCCGGTGGACATTTCAGCGGCAAGGCGAGGAGAGAGTTGCGGGCGCGTGATTCAGTGGGGCGGCGATTCAGCGAGATAGGCTCAGAGCAGGTGGCCAGATAGTGGGGCTGCCTTTGGCGTCAGGGTGGCGGGATCAGTCGGCCGGGAGGAGTGGCGATAAAGCTAGTGAAAGGGGGTGGCGAAGCATTGTGGAGAGAGGAAGAGAAGGAGCTTGGTTGTGAAATGTAACTTTCTATGAAGCTTTGTATTAATAAATAATAACTTTAAATTAATATTTAAATAAATCAAAATAAATAATTAAAACAAGTATATTAGAAATAATTTAAATTAACGTCAAATTTCACGGAGTATTATAAGTGCGATGCAATATCTAAAGATAAACACACTTTCAGAAGTAAATGTGATCTATGTGATTATCTGCATGATCACCCCAATAAGTCCTCAGGCTTCACTCACATACTCAGTGTGTATGAGGAAAATAATCATTTCATTTCAAACATTCATTTGAAAATATGCAAGAAATATTGGTAAAATAACGGACTACCTCAAGGGGTGAATTGGTTGGTGAAACTTTAAGCGGTCATGGTCTATAATCCAATGTCTGCATTGGCCCCATCTCCCGACAATTCATAGAGTCAATCACTTTGAAATTCTTCGCAACCATATCAGTTTTATAAATAGCATCATGCATACTAACTCTAGGTTACCGGTCGTAACTGAAAATGCGATATGCCATTTTCAAAACCATTTACACAATATGTAATATGCATATTTTCAATCCTTTACAATTTACACTCGTATAATTTAACTTTGTCACTAAGTAACTAATCTTGTAATCATGAAAACCTTAACTCTTCATCATTTCCAATATGCCTCTTGTGATTTAATTAATGTAATTATTATTAGGTGAGCTAACATTCAAAATAATGTCTTAACCTATCTAGTTCCACACATATCAAGCCCATTCGTTTCATCTGATTTCAAGCACCTGACACATGGACAATTCCTATCCATTCGCTGACCCGGATTCTTTTTGGAAGTCCCAAAAGCCAACAAGTGGGCATCTGGGCGGCCACGCCTTCCATGGTTCTCGCCGGTGGAACGATTCCAGTCAATTCCGGTCTCTAATCGCAAAGCATAATTTATTCAATAAATTATCCGCAACACGGTCGGTCCCAGAAAGCGGGGGAAAGTGGTACATCCACGCACAGGCGACCCACCCATCCCATAGTTCAATTTTGAAACCGATTTCCATATGTCGGTCTCATACATACGACATAGAATTTAATGCATAAATTTCACACAGTAAGCCCTATGATTGAGTTATCACGGATTAATAATCTCTATAATTCGGTCCCATGTTTTGGGGCCAGATCAACTCTTTGCATTCCGGCGTTGTCGCATCAGCCTTGTGATTTAAAGCAAAAATTCTGGGATCAAGGCCAAACCGCCCCTCACCCAAATTCTGAGGCTGATCATGGCCATCTCCACAAATCTCAAAAAATTCTAACAATTCGGTCCGGTTTTGGGCAGAGCTCATGTTTCCTAAGCCTCAAAAACTATAGAAACATCGAAAAACCCTTAAAAATGGGAATAAAGCATGAAGTAGGAAAATCCTACCTCTTGGGTTGTCAAAAGCTAGGCTTAGGGGTCCACGGCGTGGCTTTGCTCGGCGTAGAGCGTTTTCCTTCTTGCTCGAGAAGTGCTTTGAGAAGAGAAGCGATTAGTTAAGCCGTATTTTAGAGAGAAGTTTCTCTCTCTAAAGAAATCTCTCAAAAAATGAAACTACGGACCAAAATCTGGTTCTCACGTTTTTGCCTACTTTCTTATTGGAGAAGCCTTTATGCGATTTTTGTCTCTATTGACTTAAAAACTTTTCAAAAATGACGTTATGTCATATTGATTTGATATTGACTACCTGGCGTCGTTTCATCATTTTCTCTACTCATACCACTTATGGTACATGAGTACTGCTATTGTGCGCTAAGTGCATCGAATGAATTCACGGCACCCAAAGCGTGATGCCTCGGCGTGCCGACTCATTTGTCTCGACAATTCTTGAAAATTTTACGTGCTAACTAAGTTTACTCAGATGATTCGATGGTACAATCAGTTTCGTCATCAGAAGTCTAGAGGGTAATTAAAGTTTTAACTTCAATTGTAAAATTTACTGTCAAAATTACGTTTTGCCTTATTATGAAATGGAATTTCTCAGGGTCTTACAATAGTTATCTATATATATCTATAGATATATCTATGAACCTATAGATATCTATATATCTATATATGAATATATATATATCTATATATATAGAATATCTATATATATATATATAGTATATAAATCTATATATCTATAAATATATAGATATGTATATATATATATATAGATTTATATATATATATAAATATATATATATATATATATATATATATATATATATATATATATATATATATATATATATATATATATATATAATTATCTATATATATAAATCTATATCTATATATATAAATATATAAATATATATAAATCTATATAGATATATCTATATAGATATTTATATATAGATTTATATATTTATATATTTATATATTTAAATATCTATATATTTATATATCTATATATTTATATATCTAGGTATAGATATATAAATCTATATAGATATCTCATATATATAGAATATGTATACATACATCTATATATATATAGATATAGATTTTATATATCTATATATATATAGATATGTATATAGATATATCTATACTACATCTATATATATAGATATATATATATCTATATGAATACTATCTATATACATCTATATATATAGATATGTATACATATAGTTAATATTCATCATATAAATATGTATATATCTATATATATAAATCCTATATATAGTTATCTATATATATAAATATGTATATATCTATATATATATAAATAAACTTTAAGACTTTTCAATAACACTAACGAGTCTCGTAGAAATGATTATTAATGTTACTAGAATTAAATGTAGCCAACCATTTAATTTAATTTCAAATTTATCTTTTAATATTCAAGTGTTATCGAAGCGTTGGTCTCAGCCTCATTAAAAATTTAGTATGTTAGATATAATCCAATAAAATCGGTCATGTTTATCCATTGGGCATCACATAACCATTTCATTATTATTGGACCCTTAATGGGCTCGTGGAACAAATTAGTAATTAATTTTTAACATTCCTCGTTCAATATTTTACATTAATTTATTCGGTTTATAATGAATATCATGGACAGTGCGTTAATGGACTGGAATAGATGACGAATGAAAAACGACGTATTAATTAACGTGAAGAACGACGGAAATATGGATGATCAATCTTGTTGATGAATATTGAACTAAATCGATGAGACGTATCAGTGAAGATTACATATCGAAATTCAGATAATGCGGATGCATGTAAATGATCAACAAGTAATTCATGCACCATTCCAATATTTTACATTAATTTATTGGGTTTCCTGTAATAATATCTAGACATTAATGTTGCTAAATTGAATGTGATAACCGTGTTAATTTCAAAATTATATCTCTTAATATTGCTCGACATTGGGTTGTACAATCTTATTAAAATTTTGAAATTATTTAGTTCAATCCCATAAAAATTGATCATGTCATTTTATTATTATTGGTTGTAATGGGCAAGTAGGTTTCAGAATATTAAATTAATTTTAACCTTCACTCATTCAATATTTTACATTAATTCAACTTCAATACTTATAATAATATCTAGACAAAACAAATATCATTATGCATATGTATATCATGATGAAAAATTATATGGCACCACCTATTCTAAAGTAACATGACATACATCATATGTTATATCTATATAAAACAATTGTAAGCAAATAATAAATAATTGACCTTTAATTCATGGTTTCCTAGAAAAAGGAAATAACAAGCCCAATAGGGCGAACCTAACTTGATATCTGGCACCGTAATCCATCTTTCCATCGGTCTTGAAATTCTTTGAATTGTGGATTAAGTTAGAATTGATTTCTAGGGTTTCAAGCGAAAAACCTGAAACTCTTAACTAGTCCCCTCGTAAGCCAAGCACCAAAATCGTGGACAATCAGTACACAACTTTGATCATCACGATATTATGCGGGAAAGGTATATCACCATGAGAACTTGACTAGCCAACATTTGTCCAAATTATTTGCCCAAGCCCCACGCATCGCCAAATCAAAAGCAAAATCGTTGTCGATCCTTAGCACAAAGCTTGAATCATCATGAAATTTTATAGAGGATGGGAGCAACATGGGAACATCTTGGGTCAAATTCGTCCAAATGGGAACTACACACACCCCAAGCAACCGAGCCAAAAACTAAAATCATCGCCATTCATTACTGTGGACTGTGGGACGAGGTACTATAAGGAGGTAGATCCGAAGAGGGTTAGTGATGGTGAGATTCCCAGTCGAGAGCCCCAGCACGTGCCCTGCACCCTTGGGAGCCGGCGCGTGAGTCTCCTAGTCTCAACTTGGCTTTATCACGACGATGTGGGCACGTGTGAGATCTTCAATGACCCTCTTCCTCCCACGACCCTCCTTTGTGTCCCCCTACATGATTAACATGGTGTTGGTAGCCTTTTGACAGAGGCTTCGATACCACGAAAAACAATGAACAATAACTGCGATTGTTCCGCTGGATACTTATTATATAATTATCAATAAATCGAATTTACATAGAATTATCAATAAATAAATAAATAAATCAATGAGGAATACCTAATCTTATGATTAGCCTCAAATTTACATAAAAAAAAAAAATACAATCAAATTTCTACCATGGATTAAGGCGAAATAAAACATTCATTCATGCAATATAAATAACATGAAACATAAAACCTAGGCGTCATATATCTAATTAGATCAAATATACATGTAAAAAATATATACAGTTAGGTTTACCACACATTGATTCAATCAGGGCTACGATACTAATTATTTGGGATCAATGTATAAAGAATCTGGATCATGATTGGATAAGAGAATATGTGATACGCTAATGTCATCGGGCTTAGGGTTTGCATAACCTTTTAGGCGCGGAACCTTCGAGGCTATTCTAGTGCGAATAAATCTACAGGTGTAGGCGCGCCTAGTGAGACTAGGGAGAGAACACTGCGTGTGTGTGTAGACCCATATGGAAATATCGAGGTCTGAGGAAAGGGGTCTGTTGCCTTCACTGAGAATTCTAACCTTATAGGGTTACTTGTCAAGCAAGCAACCCGGCCCGAGAGACACCAAGCCACCTATGTTGTATTCTATTTTTTTTTTTATAATTTAAGAAATCCATTAGAGTAAGGAGACAAATAGGCCAGAATGTAGCAATCTCTGTCTGTTAGAAATCACCATTGGAAATGGGAGAGGCTAATAGACTGTAGCAATCTCTATCCTGCCATGTTAGATCGATAGATTTCTTTTTAGGAATAGGTTTTCTTTGCATATTCGTAACCAAACTCTTGTTTTTATTTATTGGTTTCTTATCTTTTAAATAATTATTAATAGACTATATCACTAATTAACTATTTCTGGGGATCTAATGGTCCATGATTAATTTTGAGCTCTTCATGTGGATCATAATGCTTTTTAAAGAACATAAGTCCAGCAATTTATTGTAAGAGAATTGAACTTAAATTTAAGGATAAAATGTATGGGTAGGTGGAAGCCGTTTCTAAGATAACTTTTTGTTTTCAAATAAGAAAATAAAAGATATATTTGATAACCAAAATTTTATTTTTATTTTTAATCTACAAAAACACATATATATTTGTTTTAAAAATTTAATTCTATAAATATATACAAAAATAAGACAAAACTCATGGTATCCTATAAATATATATATACAAAACTGAGCTAGTTGCCCAGTTGGTAGTGGGAACTACCTCGAATGGGTATCTAAGCTCATGGTCAGTTGAAGTACGGAGGCGAAAAGAGCCCCTGTGAGGCTAGAGAGGGATAGCTGTGAGTGGGACACTCGTCGGAAGTGGAGCCGAGGGTGGGGCCCTTACAAAAGAAACGCCTTATATCCTGCGGGTCCTCACCCCACAGCCCTCCCGACGGAGGTTGGTGTCAGTCCCACCCAGGCTATCCTGCAGCTCCACGGGGTTTCTTTAGCCTCCGTGGGCTGAACACAGGACCATGAGTTTAGGTACCATTTGAGGTAGTTCCCACTACCAATTGGAGGAGAAATACAAATAGTGACATCTTCTTAAATGAACCAAGGCAAAAGCGTGAGAGGCCATTTTTGATGCGTGAGCTTTGGGTTTGAGGCTTTTTAGAGAGAGAGTGCTTCTCTCACAGAATAACGGAAGATCAGGCCGTCCCGGCGGTCTTGGGCGAAGGAAAAGGTTCTGCAGCGGAGCAGGCTACGCGTGGACTCCGAGATCGGGAGTTTCTTCAAACTCCTTGAGGTAGGATTTTCTCCCTACTTGCGTGTTATTCCCATTTTAAGGGTTTTCCATGTTTCGGTTGGTTTGAGGCCGTGAGGGCCGTTTGATCGATCCCAAGCAGGACCGAATTATTTAGACTATTTGAGATTTTTGTTATGGCGTATTTGTCGGAATGTTGGGGCTGTTTGTGTGGGTGGCATTAAAATACATGCTTGAGATGATAAAGGCCGGAATGCTGCAATCGACCACCAAACGGAGGAGATGAGAAAAAGTGATAAAATTTTGGGAATGGAACTAGGCAATCTGAACCTTTAATTATGGGACTCAATTGGGTCCTTTTGTGATAATTTATTCACTAAATTGCTTTGGTGTTTATGAGACCCGATATTAATAAATAAGAAATTCGATTCCAAAAAAGTGACAGAGATTAATAGTTATGGGCTGCGTGGGCGTGCTAGATTAAAGGCTGTTAAAAAAATCAGTCCAGGTTGTGTGGATTGAGATAAATCATCCATGTGTTTGGCATTTGACTTGTGTGAATTGAATGGTTGTTGGTATGTGTAGGAATTAATTTGGAGAGTTGGTTGATCAAGAATTATTAGGTTAATGCTTGAGGTGTTAACAAAATAGCGCAATTATATAGAATTAGAATTGTGTTGTAAGCCATTAGTGATGATTATGATTTGCTCAAGTGAGTTCATAGATTGGGTGATGATTGGAAGTGTGGAATTACATGTGTGTAGGAGAATTGTAGTTGATTGAAAATATGCCTATTGTCATATTGTGTAAATGAACTGCAATCTTAATCTTTTCATATACCTTGTTGAGATTGAAATGGTGACTCAAGCGACACTAAAGCGATATGGTGCGAAAGAAACAGAGATGTGTCCGAGAGGTAGGTGGGAGATGAGTAGCAGGCGTCACTGGGAAGAAGACCATGTATTTCGGCGCCAACACCAATTCACACTGAGTATCTGTATTTTCTTGTTGTTTACGTGGTATTTTCCAGAAACGGCGAAAGTTTGTTTTGAAAATGATTATTTTCATACATGACTTAGGCTGAAGTGTGAGTGAATCGGTGAGACTAGTGACATGGTAACAGCTGAACATTCAAGTAAGTCACGTATTTACAGTGTGTGTTTAGTGAAGCATTCTGTGCGCCTTCAGTCAGATATTAGCCCACTTAGAGGCGATTCTCCTATTGGGCTTTGGCTCACCGTCTTAGGACCCCTTTGTTTTTCGGGTGCAAGGAGCGCTCGAGAAGGCGATCCATTTTGAAGAAGCCCGGTTTGTGGCAAGATCGGTTCTTTTGGACAAAACATGTATTGGTGTAGATTTTTAATATATATTTCAGCATATCTTAAGTATCTCAACCATGTAATTATTGGGAGAATGGTGGAGAATAGTTGTGATATGTGTTTTAATGAGTATTAGTTATGGGCTCAAGTGGCCGTATTGGATATATTGTATATATTGGATTGTTTGGGACAGGTATTTGCAGGTATTGTATTTGGGTAGAGCTCCCCGTACAAAGGAGACTGCGCGAGATTTTAGTGTCGGGTAACGAGCATCCATAGTCCGCGGAGTTGACGGGTTGTCAACGGACCCCCGGGTTTTGGGGCTTCACAGTATTTGACTTCCATTCTTTTTGGAACATATTTATTTGAAAAGGGATATTTATTTGATTGTTCTTGCATAAATGCTCCCGAAATATGTGTGTGAGACCCCGGAAAATCTGTTTTTCTAAGGAAGGATAAAATGGTAATTTCGGTTGAAAATCGAATTTTTCTAGATCTCGGATAACGAATTCACGTTGGAATCGTCATGAGGGGAAATCTAGCTGCCACGTCGAATTTAAGTCAATTCGAGGCGGTGGAATTTCTGTTACCAGGCCGCGGGAGATCGCGACATGGCACTTTTGCAGGAGGCCGGAGGCGCCACATGTCCGATTACGAATGCGATCAAACTTGGTCAGGTGGGGGCTCACTTGTGACACATGTATGATGCCATTAGAAGGATATCTCAAGGTAGATTGATAAGGATAAGGGGGTAATCCAAGGTGTCCAGTGAGAAATGGACATGTGGCGATGAAGGACTTTCCTCTTGACCCGAGTCTTCCAAATCGGTTTGGGAGAGGGAAGGAGAGAGGACCAACCCCGAAAAAGGGGAGAGTGAGAAGAGGGTTTTAGAGAGAGGCTCCACCTTCTCTCTAAAATTCATTGAGGCCAGATTGGCCAGACCAGTGAGAGCAAGTTGCTCCCCGTAGCGAACTGCGTGGTTGCAGTTTAGAGGAGTTGACATGGAAAGCTCTCCAGAAAAGTGGGGTTTTTCTCCTACTTGCTTTACTCTTTACTTAAGGGTTATGTAATGGATGGGGATTTGTTGAGGCCTAGATGGCCGTGGTTTATTCTGGCTTTGGGCCAGAGTTGAAAATCACCCAGAGTGTTTTTGGGCTGATCCGCAGTAGTTAAAGGTCATTACAGCGATTTACGCTGGTGTCATGTTATTACCATGAGAAAAATAACATGTTTATTATTGTGATGTTGTAGAGCGAGTTCCAGGCCGGCGGATGATGTATCTTGGCCTTGTATTCAAAGTTTATGTTATTATTATAAAGCGAACATCAACTTTTGGTGTATGGATTAAATTATGCGTATATATGCATAGATGATATATTAACATTCTGTTGTAATATGTTGTGTGCCATTGCATTCACATAGGTGAGAATGATCAGTGGGAAATTCCCTCTTGAACTGCTCATAAGTGGTGAGCTATTTTTTGGAGTCACAGAGGCAGGCAGGGATGACAGCCAGGGCCTTCTGATGAAGCAGCCAGATGGCCTTATCTTGTAATTTTTGTTCTTTGCAAAGTCACAGGCAGAAAACCCATTTTGTATGAGTGTGGTATAAAACACGTTGTAAATAAATCATTTATAACCACCATAGTAATGGGATGATTCTCTGATGATAGTACTATGCGTGCCTCTGTTATGGTGATGATTTCCATGGGTTATTTGAAGTGATCAGCCAGACTCGAATTAGGCGTCTGATCTGCGAACATTGAATATTCCGTTTCCATTGTTTCCATAGTTTTTTGATACAATTGTTCTCTAAATTTCTCTTTTGTTTCTTGAGATAATTTTGAAAAAACCATTGCTTTTCTTTATGTTCATGAGATTTTGCTTCTTTTCATCCAAGTATTCTTTGTCTATTTCAAAACTGTTCTGTTTTATCATCCATGTTGGCACAGAGGAACATCATTAGTGACATCATTGAAAAATATTGGAGACTATCTGAAGTTTTGAATGTTTGGTTCGATCCTTGTATATTTAAATACGGAATAGTAGATGAATAAGTCTACTTCCTTTAAGATTCAGGTTATTGGGCTGTTGATCTTATAAGGAAGGTTCATTTCAAATAAATTAGAAAGAACCTTGGAATCTAGTCTATTAAGTTTTCTTTCTTGGCTCAAAATTAATTTGAACATTTCTTGTCATCTTTGTTATGGACCAGGTTGTATGTTATTATTCAGGTTTGGAGCTGAAGTTTGTTAAGTCCATTAGAGGATTTAGCATTAACATTCCCATGGAATAGGGTTTTGGAATTATAAGCTATTGAGATTTTCTCATTGCTTGCCAAATTAATGTTTGATCTTTTGGTGGTGAGGACAAAAAGAGCAATTTGGATTAACTTACAGGAGTCATTACTTTGTAGTATACCACCTTGCTATAGTATATTTCTTGACACAGGATGTGTCATAATTTTGAGAGGTTTGAATGTTTAGAGTTAAGGCTTTATGAATGCTCATCATTCATGATTAACCTCCCTAGATTTAATAACGGTGAAATACAGGTCTGAACGATGTATTTGTTTCCATTAATCCTAAAGGGAATGCAGGAATTTGTTATTAATAGCATCATATAGACATATATATATGGTTGTCTAACTTCTTTGGTTAGGGTTGTTGCTCTTTGGATAGCTCCCATATGTAGAATTTTGAATTTTCTTTTTAGAATTTGTTCTGATCTTAAGATCCTAGAAGTTCAATAGTTCTAATCTCAAAACCTATTGAATGAGTATTTTCGAGGAGATTTTGATTCTATAATCTTTTGAATTCAAAGTTCCTATTTTGTATAGTTCTTTAATATTTTGTTTTAGCATTTCGACACGATATCTTATTCTAATCTTAAATAAAAACGAAGTTTGTTTCAATTATTGGTGTTTTCTTATTTGTGTAATTACAATTTCATCATCTTGGATGAACTAGTATTTAAAAGCTAAGTACCTACATTTTTTTTGATGAAATTTGACATTTCTCTTTCTGATGGTGGGATTCTAACAACAGAAGGACACCATGGACACACACACCATGAGGGCTCTGTGTGAAGAGCGGATACTTTAAGTGACTGTTATATTGTAAAGATCAAAATTATTTTGAAAAGAATACAAGCTAAAATTAGTAAAATTTTGCGGAGCAGCACATGATACAATTCTCACAGGGACCTTAGCAATTGAGCATATATTTTGAGCAGTAAATATTAAAATTTTGACGAAATGCTTGATAGAATTTGATTTCTTCAAAAGTACGACGGCGTTGTAACTTGAGGTTTCTGTTTAAACACTTTCCATAGTGGGTTCGGGGAGGTTTAGGAGTTTCCAGCTTTGATATACTATTTGAAGTTTAGATATATTTGAACAAACATGCAAACAATATGCAATTTTAAATCAAAATAAAAATGATAGTAATTTGAATTAAGAAATTTATTTGAACTTTAGCTTTCTAAGAGAACAATGATGCAAGCTTTTTAATTAAGGAAAGCATTAAACAAGGATTGGATACAAGGCTCTGGAAACTTCTCTACTCTTCCTTATCTCTCTAAACATCACTGAATGGAGACGGCCTCATATATAGGAAATTTTGTAGTTTGAAATAAAACTTTGGCGTCCACTGGTGAATCCGTGTATGACTTTTTGGAAGGGTCTGTGCGCGAAAGTACTCTGCTTTTTGAAGAAATTACTTTGCTTTGTGTGACATTTTGTTTTCTGCAGAAGTGGAGCTTTTGCTTTTTGATGGAGACTGACGTCAGCGTTTGAAATGATCTCAGATGTTACTGTCACATGTGGGTCAGTTTTCCATTCTTCATTCAAATCACCATCGAGAAGAAAGCATCCAGGGTGATTTATTGGAATTTTAGCTTTGTGCATTCTCTGAGGCAAAGGCTTGAAGATGATGTCTCTTCCGTCACCACTCAAGAATTGAGGGCGTAACATATCTTCCATTCTTTGAAAGAGAGCTGGCATCGCTTTATCTGTATCGTATAATCTGAAAGTGCAGTCAGCGAGTTTTGAAAGCGTCTACGTAACTACGCTTGGCGTTGTTTGGGATAGGCCTGTAGGCTTGTATTTGAAGGAAATGAGTTTCTTGTTGGGCGCAGCAAAGGTTGGGACAACGGTACCTTGGCCTTTGAAGAAGAGGGCTTTCAAATTGGGCTTTTACTAGGCAGTCCATTTTTGGCGACATCAGCTTTGAACGAGAGAGATTTTGGCGTGCTGTTCCAGTTTTGAATTCTAGCCAACTTGAGAATGGGCTTGGATGGGATTGATGGGTACACAAATCCCAGCTAAAGAATCGAGATTCTTAGTGAGAACAAAAGAAAAGTGAATTAAGTGGCTACCGGGGAGGAAAGAAACACGATTTGATTCGAAATAATCAAAGCTTTTGGTGATTTAAAGAATATTTTTAGTTAAGCTCCCATAAGAAGCCATCATTCCTGAAACCAATTTGGAAAAGTTTTTTGAACTTTCATCCGGGTTAAAAAACGAAGGATAGGTTTTGGCTGTCTGAGAAAGTAATAGTGCAAGCGTTTTTGTAGTCATAAAAATCAAAGTTTGAGGATCAAAATGTTGAAGAATCTTTGTGGGTAAAAATATTGCCATTTGATCTTTTCATTCAGCCTGACTTAAAATTTTGCATTTTACCCCAATTAAGCAAAGTCATTACCTCCGGGAGTTCGTGACATGAGATATTTAGACGGAGACTCAGTATCTCTGAGTATGGGCGGATCGTAGAATTCTGGTTTTTCTAGTATTTAGTTGGAAATGAAATACTTTTCATTTTGAAAAATCTTTTGACCTCGATCTCAGGAAGCGATATAACTGATCGGGTTCTAAAATTTCAGTAACAATTTTTAAATTTCTTTTGTTTGGTATGCAAATTTTGGGTTGATGTACTGAAAAAAAAAGAAGGGTTAAGGGTTTCCCAAAACTTCGAAACGATTTGAAGTTTGAGGCCTTTTCATTGCATAAGAGGCTTTTGAAGTGGGTTTGATTGGATCTGGCTTTTGCCTGCTCATTTTCCCTGTAAAAATTCCCGTGAAAGGAAATCAGGTAAAACATTTGAAGATCCTTTGATAAATTCAATTTCAAAATCAAAAACAGATAAAATAGCTTGCCATCTGGCAAAAATATGTTTTGAAACTAGGTTTTGAACATCTTTTTGCAATATTTCTTTTCTTTAGCTTTTGCAATCATCTTAAAAATTTTTGTTGAAAACATCACTTTGAAATTTTGAATACTGCATAAAACAATGGCTAAAATTTCTTTTTAACCGTTGAATAATTCAATTGTGGACCACTCCAAACACGAGTGAAATCTAACAATTAAATTTTGTTTTGAAAAATCTTGTTTTAAAATCACATATCTCCTATATTGGAGGCATCTGTCTCTATAATAGGAAAGGCACAAGGTGAGGATACCTAAGCAAGAAGTTCCTTAACGGATTTTGACTTGTTTGACTGCACAGATGTTCCTCGGACCAAGGTAAAAGGATTTTCCTTCCTAACGCTTTTTGAAATAAAGAAGGCTTGATTAAAATCCTAAGATTTGGGGTAAAACTCAGCTACATAGTTAAAACTACCTAAGAACCTTTGTATTGTGTTTTATCTGCTGTTCTATCGAAATTGTTTCAAAAATCAGCCTCTCTGTATAGGTTTTATTTGGCCTTGATGATGAATATGCGCGACGCCCCCAAGCAGGGGGTCCGTTGACACAATCAACGCGAGATAAGTGGAGGGTCCGGGATTGCAGTCACCCCCAGAAAATGAATGAGTCTCTCTTGTACGGGGCTTTCTACCCCAATCTGAGCTTTGTATAAAACCTGTCCCAAGCAGTTCAATATAATCCCAAGGATAACAACATGGATAAAAACGGCCACTTGGGCCCATAAAACAATATCCATCAACCATATCAACCATGTCCCATAGTTCTAAGAGTAGTAAATGGCTCTTATACAACATATATCAAAATAGAGAGTTCTAATACATATGGAAAACCATCAAAACCACATCCAGCTTTCTTCAAAACTCGACTCCTAGGATGGCGTCCCTCGCACGCTCCGTGCACATCAAATAAGGGACCCCGCGACGGGGTGAGCTAAGCTCAGAGCCAGGAAAATGTGCAAGTGGGCTGCTCACTTACCCAGAGTGCAGAGTGCAATGTTCGATTTAAGCGAGCATTCGAGCAAATGCATGATCCTGCGCGAATGTCTGCATGACCAACTCGAGATCAGAGTCCTCAGGGCTCTCTCACACTCGCCTAAGCCTTGTATGAGAATTAATATTTTATTAGTGGGCCGACCCTCCCGATGTATATATCAATTGGGCACTTTCAGGCGATTGATATATATAAATTGGCTGCGTGGCTACCCTCTAGATGAATATATATCAACGGGCCGCTCAAACGGTTGATATATTATTTGAATTGAGACTACCCTCCGACAACTACATTGTGACAACCCTCACAGAACCATTTCTCTAGACTTGTCTCATGCACTAACTCCTATGGTCCTAGGGATGTTCCAGTGCGTATGGAATGCATGTAAGCCGAGTTCAATCTGATCTAAACATACAAATATACAAAAACATGAATATATTTACATAATTAAAATTAAATCACACAAAATGTTATGAGATTATCATTTCAAACACCAAAGAATTAGCTACGCAGGCTAATATTAAACCTGGCTGTCGATTCAGAATTACTTAATCAAACAAGATTTTCCGAAAATACATTTTTGGGGCACCGCTACGGAGCAGGTAAAACCACAGGGTTTTACAATTTCTAGTTCTCAAATAATTTAT
>JAEQBH010008746.1:0-80878 GCA_016808115.1 Tetrastigma voinierianum
GTAGACTCTTTTGAATAAGCGCCTTTATGAAGTAGCCGATTAAACTCACTATTCCTTCCTCAGCAATCTTCTTCTTTTTGCTCAATATATCTTTTAGAAATTTGGCATAATTTAGCATTTGAGTGATTGTCTCTACAAAGGGAATATTAATTTCTATTTTCTTGAATATTTCCAAGAATTTAGAAAATTGTTTTTCCCTCCTTGCCTTCTGAAGTCTCTATGGGAATGGAACTGCAGATGTGTAAGCTTGAATCTTCTCCTTACATTTTTTGCTCCTGAGTCACTACAGTGATCGGTTTGCACTTGTTTCTCGATCTGCGATCTAACTTTGAATTCTTTCATTTTGTCACTCTGCTTACAATTTCAGCCTCTTCTTTTTGGTCGATCTTTTCTTTCTTTTACGCTCTGCTCTTTGCTCATTTCCACCATCCTTAATTGAACTGCCATACAGTCTTTTGGATTTTTCTGGGTGTCACTAGGGAAAGCATTCTTGGTCTCTTTTTGCAAGGTTAAAGCCAACTGCCTAACCTGTGTTTCTAAATTCTTTAGTGAAGATGATGTGTTTGTCTGAAAAATATGAGTGTTGGATTTAAAAGCTTACAACTCAGCAAGTTTCTATTCATGGAGGTTTAGCAGCCTTTTGTTATCCCCGTAAGCTGCGATCTGCTCTTGAAGTACAGGTCTCTTTTGACCCATGATATTCATTTCTATTTTCTCCGTATTCTTCTTGCTTTCTTTGGAACTACAGGTGATTAAATACCATAATATAGATTTTGCTTGTGTCTTGGGCCCTGTGATGCTCCTCCACCATATGAAAAGTTCTCATGGTTCCTTAGTGCTAGATTATAATGTGTAGGCAAGTTGGGATTAGGCTTGAAGTGATAGCTCCTTTGTTCATTCATGTACTTGGCCTCCTCAACTTGATAGGGATCTTGCGATTAGTCCCTCGGCTTACTTCTTCTTATCCATCTCTTTCCATTTGCTCGATTTCATGAAGCGAGTCGCGATCTTTCTTGTTTATCCATCACGTGCATTATAGCATCGAGTTTTGCTTCATGTGATCATCTTATTTAGCTCGTGACCGAAATCCCTCTTGTTACTGGCATTTGCTCTGAAGATTCGAGGGCTTTCATGTTACATTTGGCTAGTCTCTTGCTCGGATCCCTTGCCTCACTACACTTTTCCTCTTGAATGCCGCATTAAGAAGCATCACATGATACCATAGAAGTATGTTCCAGTGATAGGTGATATCCATTTTGTGTCTTCGGATCTATGCCATGCATAGGACATCTCTTCGTGACCTTTTGTACTTTCCCATGTAGTATACAAGCTTTCATCCTCTCCTTGGCTAGAACACTATGATTTCCTTTATTCTTTTTCATATGTGAGGTTGGGAAAAATGCGCACAGGTATGCTTCCAGAGGCTCTTCCCGTGTATCAAGCCCAGGCCATATGGTAGTGATTCATACCATGTGGCTCAATATCTCTTAAGGAAAAGGGAAGAGGTGTGGCTTTATCACCTCGGTCTCACACCATTCGAAGCAAGCGTGTTTGCCATCTTGAGGAATGCGCGAGGTGTTCATTAGGATCTTCGATTAGGATGGCTAGTAAGCTAGTTCCTCTTGAACCATGGTGATGGTACAGTTTTGACTCAAAGTTGTTAGCCTCTGACGGAGTTATCATTTGCTTGAGTATTTTAACTTGGATGATAGGCCTCCAGAAATCCTCCATTGTATTTTGAATTGGAGGCCTTTTTTCTGCTGTTTCTTGTTCAACTGTCTAATAAATTCTTTCATCTGCCATGGTTGTTTTTCTGCTCTACTTACTATCAGCCAGCTCCTGATATTCTTTCAGTTAAGAATCTACGAGGAAACATGGTCGGCTTCTGTGCATTAATTAACCTCTGAAATGGAGATAGCATATTGAGATTAGTGGAAACAATGGTATCACAAATCCTTATATCCTTTAAACTCAAAGATCGATAAGCTTATGCGGCAGCTTTCTTCTCAAGCCTTTTTATGCATTCTTTTATAAAATAAAAGAAAAATCTCAATTAGCATTTCTCTCTTTTGTCGAGAATATTGATTGATTCAAATCCTTTCAATCCACGGAAACGGCGCCATAAAACTTGTTTGTCTGAAAAATATGATTAAACCCTCCAATTTAACACTTATCTGAGAGCCTTACAATTTTCTGCATCAATGTCAAAGTTGAATAGAGTTGTTTAGATGAATAAAGCGGTCTGTGTTTTGGAATTACTAATGGGTTTAGTCATGACAACTGAGTCGCATGAAGGTCATACAAGTAGTAAAAATTGGATGTAAGTCGGATATCATTCCACATAGATTAAGAATGTTGGAATCCAGTACTAACTACTGAGATCCACAACTATTTGAACCTCCTTATAATAGGTTGAAAAAGTGGATTTTAAAGACAAGATAATCCTATATTACATTCATCTAATTAAAATAAAATTTGAATTGAACTAACAAATAAATCGGACTCGAATCGACTTCGCTAGAAATGAACACTTAGGATGTAAATTGTTTGGAACAAATTAATTTCTCGCATTTTAATTCATTGATTCTTTCTATCCCGATTGATCTCGATTTTCAAAGATGCCTAATAATGCAAATCTTGATTTCTTATTATTCACTAATTAGGAGGTCCCTTCTTCTTTCAAAGCAAAGGATCTTAATCACATTTGTATTCAAAACACTTTATAAGATCTCGAGTATTTTTCTTTTTCAAATACTTCATGCCCATTTCTTAAGACTGGGCAGATGCAGATCCTAAGTCTCGGGTCATCAGAAACTTCTACAAATGGTTGATGACTCATCCCTTAGATCTCGATGGGTGGATTTTTCCTTCTCCTTTGATTAGATCTCGCTTAACACAGGTCAAGATCTATCCAATGTATTAAGGTGAAATCTCTCGATGAGTTAAATTGATAAATAATTCCTTCAACCTCAACTATGAGTGAATTGGAAATTCATCGAAATGAATCCTCGAGCTCCTAGTTCTTCAATGATAGCCCAACATACCCACAAGTTAAATGTTTCGAAGCCTCAGAATCTCCATCGTGTCACTTAGGAGGACTTCCCGAAAATCAGAAAGCAGAAACAACTTCTGAGATGGTATTCAGATACTATCAGGAACAACTCCACTCACAAACAAAGATCAATCAAATAAATCAAAATCCCAATTTCGTGAAATTCCTTCCACCCAAGCAAAGACTATAACTAACATCAATGTGTCCGCTCAATGAAGCCAGGCTTCTCAATTACGGAATCACAATCGATAATGGAGTATTGATTAAGAACATCCACTGTAACTATAATTCACCGGAAGAAACGAATTCCAAAATCGTTTAAACTCATTGATTCCAGTCATCAGAAAAGAGAATGAAAATAAAATCCAGATTCTACATTCTAAATGCATTACCTATCCGGGATCCAAAAAGAAGTTAAAAGAAAAGAAAAGAAAAGTCTATTCTAAAATATACAGTGAGTCTTCCTCATCCTCCCAGACGAGGGGTTTCAGAAAGAAAAGCTACTTTACTAAAATTGTGTATGCCTATTTATAACTTTCAGAAATTGGGCATGATTCCAAGGCTCTAGGTGGATTTCCCTAAAATAAATGGCCTGGTACTGCTTGTGTCGCGCGAACTTGAGAACTGTCGCGATACGAAATCCTCGTCCAATCAATAAGCCTGTCAGGACTCAGAAATCGGGTCGCAACGCTCTTCACTTTGTTCTGCAATTGTCGAAATAGCGACCCGATGTTTTCTATTGCGGACTTGTTTCTTCACTCCGTACTCGATTAGTGGTCGCGACATGAAATTTTTCATAGACCATGTTAGTCATTCGCTAGTTGAGAACTTTAGTCATGCACTCTTTTTCTTGTTTCCATGAATTGGTGTCGCGACCTCAATTCGATGTCGCGAATTTCAATTTCTTTTCCTCGTTTTTTTGTCATTTCGTATCGCGATTCTCGATCGACATGTCATGACATCATTTCTATTATTAGCCTTTTAATTCTCGGGTCACAACTTTTCTTTCAGTTACATCATTCAGCTGCCTTGAGCCTTCAAGGTGTCATGGCTCAAATTCTGCTTATTTGCTTTGTTTTCTTGTCACGACAGGACATTAGGTCACGACCAAGTAGTTTTCACCACATAATTCCTGCCGCAAACCTTAAAATTATGTCACATCTATTCTTTTTCTCCTATCCAAATAGCAGAACCTCATTTCTCGCCTCACCAGCTTCCATTCAATTTTCTATTTCCGGGTCGCGACTACCGTTTCTTCCTTTTTGTTGTTATATGTCGCGACCTTTATTGCACCACGTTTTCTGACCCTTATCAAATTCTATGTCAGACCTCAGCTCCATGTCGGCCACCTGGCTTCGTTTCTATCGCATTCGGTCACGACCTCAAAAGCATGCTATGACACCACTTTGTCATCCACTAATTCTGGGCCACTTCCTTTCATGTCACGACATCATATCTAGTTTTCGCCTCATGCAAGTTACGAATTTCAATTACTAACCCGTTTGTTTTTTATTACATGGAAATTAGGTTACACAAGGTAGTTTCGCTTCCATGCCATCTCTGCCGCGACTTCAAAAGCATGTCGCAATCCATTCTCAACCTCATTTTTAACTTACAAATGCTTTCCCATCAATTCATCTTCTTTTCCGGTCGCACCTAGAAAGTGTGTCATGACCGAGTAGCGGGCCCTTCTTACTTTAGTTTTTGGCTGCAAAGGGCTCAAACTTAGTTGCACATGTTTTAATCGCTCAATTATTTATGTCGCGACATGAATTCCTAGTCACACTGACAGTTGATTAGCACCAAAAGGCCGCTGAAATCCTATTTAAGATAGGTTTTGAGGCTTTCGCGCATTAATCATATTAATTAAGTCGATTGACATAGCAGTCCGATTAGTAATTAATGATTATGTTTCGAGGTTGTTTTATGGTTTGTGTTTTGTGTGCCTTAATACTCAAATCAAGCTCGCATTGTAATTTGATGTTTCTTATGCCAGTTCAGAGGATTCTCGATTTCATCAAGCCTGACATTGCACTCGCTGAAATGGAATGAAACAGAAACAAGATTATGCAGTTTAACAAGAGAGTAAATAATGATTTTCTACATATACAGCTAAAATAAGATCGCAAAATTTCAACAATGGTAAAGAAAAATTTCATAGCCCTATGAAATTTTCGCTGATAGCACATTTTCGCTATGATAGCCAAATTTCGCTATCATAGCGGGTACCGCCATCGATATTTAAAATTCGCTATCATAGCTTAAAATTATCGCGGCATACAGAATAGCCTTATGCTCGCAATTTTCGCTATGATAAATAAATTCACTATGCATAGCGGTAAATTGTCGCCCTCATTTCAGATCTAAACGACTCCTGCTTTTGTGTAAATTCCCATTTTGCCATATTATAATCATATTATTTTGGTTATTTTGGTATTTCACACATCTTGTAAGGCTATATAAGCCACCTTATGGACAAATCAGAACTCCTAACTTCTTACTAACTTTCATTTTCACGCACTTTTCCGTCCCTTTTCTCTTCTTCTTCTTTCTCATTTTTCTCGATCGCCAAACACACCCTTTGAGGATGACAACTCAAAGGATGTTCGCTAAGCCTCAAACCTTGGTTATGAGGGTCATAGGTTGGTTAATGGTGGCTCAGTGTTCCTCCGCTTTAAATTAAGCAAGTACGCATTTATGTGTTCCAAACTTTCCAACTAGGGTTTAATGCTATTTAATGTATTTCCTTTGGTCAATGCTTGGCATGTTAGGTTCGTGGTATTCTAATGGCATATTAATCAATATTCATTAGATGTCATTTACGAGCCATTGAATTGGTTGAACATGTATTTTTCAAAACTGGAACATTAAACGCCGCAAATGCTTCTACGCTCAGCAGGAGTGATTTTAAGGGTCAAGCTAAGTTAACAAAGATCCTGGGCTTTGGCTATGACTATATGTCATTTGGCCCTAATGCGAGGAAATAACCCGAGGACAATCTTTAATAACCTCTATTTATCAAGCTAGGACCAAGACTCAAGGTCTCCATTCCACACCTTATTTTAAACTGCTTCGCTAGCCTAGCGACAATCAACACCTATGCTTTTTAATGCAAATCCAAAATCCAAAATGAAAGCTCACCATTTTGAACCATGATACAAATCATTTGTAAGATGAAAACCCATCCCATGTTCGACCTGGGACTACATCACAGTGAGTTTGGATTTGGCGTTAAAGAGGGAGTGAAAATAGGAAACATATTTTGTTGATTCCCATCACCCTACCGTGGCACGACCAAATGGCGCCGCCGTCGATGAAAGCAAACCATGCATGATGAGTTGATATGTACTTCAAATCACACAAGTATTATGACCTTTTAAACCTTTTTGATTTTCATTGTCAAGAATCTAAATTTTATTCGCTAGCCATCATTGGTCAGTTTTTACCATTACAAATTATTTTAAGATTCTTGGGGCTTAACACGATCCTTTTGCAAGCCTTTGCCAGGTTCTTTGAGCCATTCTCATTTTAGTCGCAAAGCTTATGTATCACTGATAGAAATATATCGTAGATCGCAAAGAGTCTCTGTACACCAACTCATCAAGGTTGTGGAAGTCACAGGCACAAAGAATGTAAATGGATCCTCTACTGGTGAACAACAGTCAACAGTGCTCCAGCTGAACTTACAGAATATATAGGCTCCAGGATCAAGCATACACCTCCTGTGAGGAAAGTGCACCTTTCCTACATCATACCACCCGCGATGATGTGGTGTGATATCTCATTCGGTGCCCCTACTCTGTACATTTCATGGAATGAGAATGAGAATCCATATCACATACTGATTTTGAGGAAGTGCATAACTTTAAGGAGGGTAACCTGGACATGACTGGATGAAGTTAAGGCATTCTATTAACTCAAGGACAAAAGCTAAATATGGCTCATTCACTGAGATCTTCAAGAACCATTAGAGTCGGGTGAAGCCGCAGCACTTTAAAAAAATTCTTCGCTGCTCACAAGACTAATAATTAAGAGGCAGATCTACACGCTTGCTCATGACAATGAAAGTTCTAATGCGCCGAAGAGGTCTGATGAGACCATCAAGGTTGTCCACATCATGGTTTCTGACACTGATGCTTGTGAATCACTGCTATGGAAAGGCTCCACATGAAACAACTATCGAAACAATGTGTGGAGGGGACTTCCGAGCAAGCACCCGTGATGAAGCCATGGACTTTTTGAATTATGTAATAAACTTCCAAGGGACGGGATGAGCCAAACCTGCGAGTGGAGAAAATGAGGTCAGCCCACCAAAGGGAGGAATTTTCGCACTTTCGGTGACGTGAGATCAAAGCAAAGATATCAACTTGAAAAGGAAAGTGGAAGAGTCGGAAGGAAAGAGGTTGGAAGTATGAGGTGCGTGCAAAGGATCAAAACCCCGCACGTGCCAACCTCAGATCAATTGAATCCAATCGCTACTGGTGGCGAAAGTACCGCCAAACGCTTCCCTCGTTGAGATATTCGATGTCGTATACGCCAACGGGCTGCAATACAAGCAACCCAATGCCCCATATGGTAATACATATAATTCCAATTGAGGACCCATCCCCAGATCCAATCGCTGTACCCAGGCATATTTGTTCTCACCCAAAATCACAGCCATCACTATCATCATCCCCTGCTGAACAAGTTATTTTGAATTCGGAAAAAGGTGGTATGATTTTGGTGGAAGAGCAAAAGGGAATCAACAAAATTTATCAAGAATTGATACTGCGGAAAGCACCCCGAACAAGAGAATATGACTAAAGGAAATTTTAATCAAGACGATAAATCTGGCGTATTCCAATACCAGATTAACACTGTTGGGAGGTACAGAGAAAGGAAGATTCCCTTCCTAAACACTGCCAAATCCAAAGGGAGTTCATGAAATAGGTTCTTCCAAAGAACTCGGGATGGACGGCGAAGACACACCACCAGGAGCTGAAAGAAATCAGCAACCAAAGGCCTATGACTCAAGAAACGAAAAGGAAAAGGAAGTCGAAGCCGAGAGTACACACCGAGAAGATCTAATGAAGAAAACATGCCCCCTCCATTTCCTCAAGCACTAAAAGGCAAGAAAAAAATCACAAACCAAGCTGAAATTTAGGAGGTGCTAAGGCAAGTGAAGGTAAATATCCCACTGCTTGACATGATTAAGTAGGTCCCAACATATGCCAAATTTTTGAAGGACCTGTGCACAGTCAAGAGAGGGTTGGGCATTGAAAAGAGCCTCTTAATGTAATGCTCGGCTATCATTCGTGAGCAAGACCCCATGGAACATGGATCCGTGATCCCCTACAATACCTACCAACATCGGGAAGGACTCGCATGCACAAAAGCACCGCTGACTTTGGGGCTGTAAACCACCACATATCTCGTGTATAAGCAAAGCTGGGCTTAGGGAGCTTAAGCCTACTAACATCACTCTCATTAGCCGATCGATTCTGGCAGAAAATTCTAAGGGAATAGTAGAGGATGTTTTGCAAAAGTGACAAATTCTTACTACCCAAAGGATTTTGTAGTACTCGATATCAGACCAATCGTAATCGGGGCCAAATCATGCGCCAATCATCCCGAAGACCATTTTGGCCATCAATGGCCAATCATCGCTGAATAGTCATGCTCATTTGGCAACATGACATTTGAGCTCAATATTTTCACTCCGAGTAACAAGCACAAACTAGCAGAAGATGACATGCAAGGATCTGATGAAGTCTGCTCAATTATCCGGCACAGGAAACCAAAAGTCATAACCAAAGCACCTGGTGCGTAAAAATGAAGCAATTGGTGGAGAATGGATCATGACTACCACTCCCGCAGAGCCACGATCTCGCCCAAAGATCACCAAGTGAAAAGAAGCTTAACACAAGCACAAGCATGGAGGCATACAGCATTACATCAACGTTAGGGTGAAGGAGATCCTTCTCCGATCCTCCATGAATGGAAACTGCAATTGAGTCGGTTTGTCTTCCACCGAGACCAAACTACAAACAAAAATTTTGATTTTTGCTTAATTTGTCAATTTTTAGTTTATTCATTTTTTAGTAATTCTTCTTATCTTACTTTAACTAAATATAAAAATTTTAATTTTTAAGTATTTTAATTTTAATTTTTATTTCTACTTTTATTTATTTTATTTTATTTTACCTAAATTAAAGTTTTGTTGTTATTTCTATGTATTTTTAAGTTTATATAAAAATTTCGCAAATACAGCGTAAATTTTGATATCCAAATGGCCAGCTTCTGTGGACCTTTCAGCACTCCAAACCGCTTTATAAAGGTGCCTCCCCCCCCTGCTCATTCCATTCCCTTTGTTCCTTCCTTCCGAGCCGCCCTCGAGCCCCATCAGGCCCTCGAGTTCACTTCGCGCAGCCACGCACAACCAGCCCCATCACTGAGTCCGTCGCTGGTCTGCCCGCACCGCAATAAGGTCTCGTACTTGCAATCGCCATGCGCCACGACAACTGAAGCCCCAAGAAATGAGTCATTTCGTCTAAGGCTCTGAGTTTAGCGATACACACTACCACCGAGCCTCGGTTTTGAGGCGTGCTTCTCGCCACAAGCCTGAGCCTCCGCGCACTCAGTTCATGCACAAGACCGCCGTCACCCATGGTCCCATTTCAGATTTAGCTCCACCATGGTTTATACCCAAGTGCCATCAAGCACAGCCTAACAATGTGTTCAAGACTCAGAGATCTGCAAATAGCCTAAGGTCAATGACACCTCCACCAAACAGAGACACCCACATCAGCCCCCGTCGCTATAGTGAGGAGGCCCAGCTCCTAAGCCTCCCCTTCTCTACGATATTAGACTGTGGCAACTGGTCTTTCTCCAAGGCATCCGAGACTCATGTCGAGGGTCCCGCTTTTCCAAGCTGGGTTTCTAATATCAGTGTCTGTTAGCTCAGGAGTCAGGTTCGAGCCGTCAGCCCTCCACTGGGATGAGTCATTACCCCAGCTTATCACCGCCCGAGGATCGGGGCGCCTGAAGGCACAAATGCATTAATCCCAAAGAACTGAGATCTTCAGGCCCTGATCGGCAGGAGTCGATACGATATAATGCACTGGCTGATCAAGCGATCGATGAGAGACTCATGCGATTGATCCGCAAGATTCACTTCTCCACCATGATACCGAGGCGCCTATCCCCCAGCCAGGCTTGAAGTTCTACCACACTATGACATCCCGTGGAGGTCAAGACGCGCAGATCCGCCAAGATCAACGACCGCCCAGAGGTACCTGTCGATATTGCCAGCTTGCATTAGCCCGCCAAGAGGGGTTCCGCAAATTCACGACATGTGCAATGGCCTCAAATATCACAGTAGAGAGATGGTTCGCTCTGTCTCGCCGTAGATACTACTTGCCGCGCCTATACCATTCCGTCGTCGCCCCTCGATAGATGCCCGTGGACCACGCGGTTCCTGACTAGCCTAGCCTCCGCCCAACACTGATGTGTGCCGTGAGGAGCCTATACTAGAGGTCCACAGGATGTCCCAGGGATTCCCGTTTAGTCCCTCCCGAGCTTCACAGACTGGTCATGATTTATGAGCAAGGTCCACTCATGGACCTGGTCCGGGAGGAGACTTTTCCATTGTTGATACTGAGGTTGCTGAGTCAGGTCCTAGAGCATCTAGGGGTTCCCGAGGAGCCACATATAGAGAGGTTAATTCACTTGTACTGTGTCTGTCCAATGAGCTATCTCTATATATGCTAATCTCCATTATTCCAACAAAGAAAGTGAGGCAGCAGATGATGGCAGAGACCACCAGGGAGCATCCCGTCCAGGTAGAGGTGAGGTGGAGGACCAAGTTCCGCATTCATCTCCTCTAGCTCCACCTCCTATTGCCCCAACCCCTACTCGGGACATCAGCCGGGCCCATCCTATACCTCACAAAGAAGCCTGCAGCATATCCATGCGCCTAAAGGAGCTAGTCGCTAAGTGGATGCCGCTCACAAGACTACACACACAAAGGCCAAGCAGATCAATGATGGCCCAGCGAGGCTACTCACAGACCATGCTTCTCTTGGGATCATGACACCCTACTCGCCGACAATGAGACAGAGTTCCGCACAAAATTCCACTCAAGATCACCCAATAACAAAGAGGCCTCTGATATAAGCAAAACGCAAAACAGCCCCGATCCACCCCATCTACACCATCAAGGAGTATGAGGGTCTGACTCCCTTCTCTAGCTCTTCCGATCCCTACCCAAAGGACATGCTTTATACTTTGGTCAGGGGAAAGAGAGTCTTAAATGTTTCATTTAAGATCTGTCTTGTTTTAACTTATCAATTGCTTAAATATTTGTGTATAGATTGTATAGGATGCATGACACTGATAGTAGCAAGGATACTTTGTTTATGCTTAGCCATGTTAAGCTTGTATTAGCCACTTCGTTATATCAAAAGCTTTATAAATATTTACATTTTTCTACACTTTCGCAAATCATTTTTCAGGTATTATTTTGCTTATGCTTTTACCTTTAGTTGAAGAATCAAGCCTCGTATGCCACCATAATGCTAGGTCAGCTCCATGCATGACTGGCTTGGTCGACAGTTCCAGCGTATCTAACCTTGTATTTCCACCTTTAGCTAATCACAATACAAGGCACATCGCTTTTTACTACTGGTCAGGAAGCTATATACCTTTTCTCACTTTGAAACACTTAGATCATGGACGACCTTAATAGGTTTGAGTTACCCACAAAAGAAGACCAATGAAGTTTTCAATGAAAAGAAAAGAAAAAGCAAAAGAAAAGAAAGAAGAAAAAGAGAATTGAGCCGTGGTGCTTTGTCTTGAAACCGAACACCTGGGCCCGGGAGTGTGGTATATGGCGAAGCCTTTAAAGCCCTGGCTCCAAACCTTCACCGGTTGGGGGAGTCACTCGACTTGTGTTCAAGTATACTGTGGATGGGTAGAGTTTAGTGGGAGTTGGTAAAATGGATTCTCAAGTCATTCAAGTCCTGTGGTGAAGCCTCGAGAGTTTGTGGTCAGAGATCCTTTCGCTTGACGCCTCTAAACTTTGACCCCGTCAGGAGTCATCGCACCACTACACCTGACTTCGTGAAGTCAAGTTTTAGCATCAGATCCTGCCAACATCTCAAGTATGAAATGGTGATTTGCACCAACCTATTTAGGTCATTATCACTTAAGGTCCGCAAGAGCTGAATGGGGAGGAATACTTGCAACTTATTAATTCAAATCGTTACCTTAAACACTTAGTTTTGTGGAAGTTTAGCTCTCGACTTCCTCGAATCAAGAAAGGCCCAAACTTGTTCCATGGTATCTGCTCACTCATGATGGTTTTGTATAGAGTCTAAGTTTTCATACTAAAGGCAAGCCTCACTGTATAATATTTTGCATAAAGATAATTTTGAAGAGCATACCGTGATACCCTTGATTGTTTTAGCATCGCTAAGGACTAGCAACGTACTCTGGGTTGGGGGTGTGATTAGTACCCAAAAAGTGTTGTTTTGAGTCCTATTTAAGATAGTTTGAGTGCTTTGCGTACTCAATCATATTAATTGCCGATTGACATGTGTGTTCGATTAGTACTACTGATTTTGTTTCTCGAGGTGGTTTTTGATAGTTTCAGGTTTTTTGTAGCCTCAAACATCATATCAAGCTCGCATTGTAATCAGATGTTTTATGTCGTAGTTCTGTGATGATTCTCAAACATTTCATCGCTTCCGATGAAGAAATTTCAAGCCAGAAACGAAGAAATGCAGTCGATTGACGCAGAAGCAATGCAGGAGGAACAAAGGATTTTTGCTGAGGGCATAGCGAAAATTTCGCAAGGATTGCGTAAAATTTTCGCAATGGCAGCTTAAAATTTCAATATAGCGAAATTTTGTTATACATATTTTCGGGCTATGAGTTAGGCTAAACATCGTATCAAAATTCAAATTTCTTCATGATATTGCAATTTCGCTTATGATATTTAAATTTCTCTATCATAAATAAATTTCTCTACGATAATGGGTTCACTATGTATAGCGAAATTGTTTCTCATTTCGTGATCCAAACGACCCCGCTTTGTGTAATCCCATTTCGTCTCATCAGAATCATTATTTTGGTTATTTTATATTTCACACATCTTGTAAGGCTATATTTCACCTTATGGACAAATCAGGAACCCTAACTTTTGCTAACTTTCATTTTACGCAGCTTTTCCTTTTGGTCCCAGTTTTCTCTCTTCTCTCTCTTCTTTTCTCATTTTTCTACGCAAACACACCTTGAGGATGACAACTCAAAGGATGTTTGGCTAAGCCTCAAAACCCTTGAAGAGGAGGGTTGCTAGGTTGGTTAATGGTTTGCGTGTTCCTCTGCTTAAACATGGCACATTATGTGTTCCAAACTTCAAACTGTGGTTTAATGCTATTTAATGTATTTCATTACGCAGATGCTTAGTATTCACCATGATTCTTAATTAGATACACCGACATTCATTGGGATGTCATTTACGAGCCACCTAAATTAGTTAAATGATGTATTTTTCAAACTCGCTTTAACATTAAACGCCTCGCAAATGCTTTGGCTCAAGACAGGGAGTGATTTAAGGGAAGGCTTTAAAAAGATCCTAGCTTTTAGCGCGACTATATACACGGTTCTAATGCGAGAAATAACCCGAGACACCTTATCAACCTCATTTTATCAAGCTAGTGACCCAAGACTTCAACGTTCCATTCCACACCTTGGCTTCAATCGTTTCAACAAATTTCAGTGACAACAACACCCATGCTTTTTACTGCAAATCCAAAAATCCAAAATGAAAGCTCACCACTGGAACTCATGACAAATCATTTGTAAGATGAAAACTCCATCCCGTGTTCGACCTTGGGATCGCTTATACTAAGTATAGCCACTTACCATGAAGAGGAGGAAAATAGGGAAACAAATTTTGTTGATTCCCGATCACCCTACCGTGGCACGTAATCATTTGTGTCCTCAACTTACATTTTGTCGCAACATCAATTTTTTGAGCTACCAAACAATGGTCTTCTTTACGTGTCACAACTCGAATATCCAAAATCCTGTGTTGTCTCCTCTGTCGAGATCGACTAGAATGGTGTCGCGACATGGAAAATCCTTCCTTTCTTGAAGCATTTTTGCCTTAACAACTTCTCTTTGTCACAACAGCTTTTCATTCAATATAGTATATTTCGTCACAATTTCATTCTCTCGTCGCGACCTCACCTTGGCCATTAAACTGCTTTCACTTCTGATCCTTGCTGGAATTTTCATTTCTGCTATAAATTTCGCAAATATACCTGGTGGCATATATATTTCCAGATAAAAACAAGCAATTACATTGTAATAAAAATCGTAAAATATAATTAAAAATTCAATGAGTTTGACCATTTGTCATTAAAGCCAACACAACATTAGGAGTCCTTTTGATGTAGGTCCCCGAATTAGTTTTGTTGTAATGAAAATGTAAATGTAATATTTCATGATAGTAGAATTTGTTTAAATATAAGTAGTTGGTGACTTAAGAATGTATAAACAGGACAAGTTAAACACCGCTAAGGTGGTAGTTTTACAAGTTTATGTCTTCATGAATATATACTAAATTCCGCCCACTAACGCCGTGCTACGCTATTCGTTATGTGGCGACGCCCCTCTCGGCAATCGAGGGAAGAAAGTACACACCTGCTAAACAGTTTGCCCTCGCCTTTGAGGTCAATGTGCTTATCCTCATAGAAGCCGGTCTGGGGGTCCTCCGAACGGGTGACCTAACAAAGTCAGCCTTCGGGCCTCGACGAGCTTGAAGAAAAAGGGATCGGGTGGCAATTTGAGTGGCCAAATACCAATGTCGAGCAGCATGACAAAGGGACAAAATAATAAGACCTAGAGACTTCAAAAAGGGCGACCTAGTCCTACAATGGACATACAACGATAGTAAATTAAAGCCTAACTGGGAGGGCCCCAACACGATCACCGACAATGGATAAAAAAGAGCTTACAAACTCCAGTCTCCGGACGGGAAGACCAAGCCATGCCCCTATAACTTGACCTTAAAAAACATATCCAATAGCTTTGATATTTTTTTTCTTTTTCTCCAAATTATATCTTTGCATATTACCCCAATATACGTGAAGTTCGAATAAAGTGCAATTTTGATTCACTCTGCAAATCCTTTTCATTTGTTCTCTACCATTTTTCCATTTGAGGTTTTAGACCTCGGGCCATTGGCCCTTCACCATTTGAGGTCTCAAACCTCAAGTCACTAGCCCTTCGCCATTGAAGGCCATTCGCCCTTTTCAATTTGAGGTTTTAGACCTCGAGCCATTGACCTCTTTTCCATTGAGGCCATTGGCCCTTCGCCATTTGGAGGTCTCGAACCTCAGGCCACTAGCCATTCCTTTGCCATTGAGGACGAATCCAAGAGCCCCATAAAGGGTAATCCCAAAGTGTAAAGCATAAACAATAAATGAAGAAGGTGTATAGTGCATTCAAAATATAAACAAGTCCAAAATGAGGGAAAAAGTTTGCAATTTTATCCAACCAAGGGCACAACCCAATCAAATAAGTACAAAAAACAAAAAACAAAAAAAAAAACTTTAAAAAAATGTCTCTACACTGGTTAAAGGATTCGGGACCAAGCCAGCCGTAGAATCCAAGCTACAACCCATCCTCCATGGCAGGGAAGGCACCTAACTTTGCTTCAGGGCATTGCCCACATCCACTCCTCGCTAGCTTGGCTAGACTCTAGGTCACCCCCTTCTCAAACATCGGCTGTAGCATTTTCCTTCAAGGTGCTAGCCTGTCCCTACTCCTCTAGAGCCTCAGGGTATCCAAGTCGATACCCTGCGTCGAACTATGACCGATCCTAGCCGAAAGCATGCCATTATAGGCTTCCTGCAGCTCCTTAGCCACTCGATCCTTTTCAACCTCACAAAAAACATCCTTCTAATACTCCAACTCCTTCAAAGTTAGAGCTCGACCTTCTTGCCTTGGTAAGATCGATTTCTAGCTTCTTCACCCTAGACACGACGACCTTCCTGATCCAATTCCAGATAAGCTTTCATCTCACCTTCTCCAACTCTACTTGAAATTCAGGCGCTCGAGACTTTGCCTGCACTTGGTTGTACAAAGCTCGAGTCATATCTTGAAGAGCGGAGAGCTGTCTAAACTTGTGGTGCAGGCTAACACAGTAATTAGCCAGTTAGACATTGTACACAAAGAGTTGAGCACCGTAGGGGTAAGTAAGTAGGGAGCCAAAAAAAAAAAAAAACAAGCAAAAACAAAGAGAAAAAACGAGTATCGTGGTGGTCATTTTGGCAGGATGCCCACCATCTCCTCCTCTTCTTAGCTCTTGATCGCCTTACCACCAAACAGGTCCTCAAGGAGAAGGTTTGCCACCGTCAATTTCCATCTTGGTCTCTTCGTATAGGCTAGGGTTTGGCAAGGAGGATTCGAGGATAGAGGTGATGCTGGCTTATCTAACGAGGGCTTAACGTCCATACCAGCTTTCCCTTTACATGCTAGGGTTGGTAAGGAGGGATCTGAGATAGATTACAGAGAGAGGTGACGCCGGTCGTCTAATGAGGGGACCAGCGTCCACAGCTTTGCCCTTCCCCCTTGGAACGCGTGGTTCTGGTTAGCACGGGCACCTCTGGGCTCAAGCGGGATACTCGAATCTCGTCAATGAGTTTAGGCAGGCCGAGGCTCAACTTGGGCCCTTGACTTCAGGCTGGGCTATGAGCCCCCTGCGAACCCGTCTTACCAACATGTTTCAACTCTCGCCCCCTCTTCTGAGGCCAAGCGAATGACTCGTTGTCGGGACGTCCGACTTTAGTCCGCTTCCTGTCGGTCGAGTTAGTCAGGGGTATGAGAGGAAACTTCTACGAAGTTACCTCTAGTGCCCATCTCCGTGTTGTTTAGCTCGTCCTCGGTGACCCTCGCTACAATGCATTTGATCAAGTTACAAAGCACTCGTTCTAGGGCGTTAGCTAATCCAAGAAATTTCACCCTTGGAACCTCTTGGGGAATGAAGTCCTCGAGGTTCTCGATAAAGTCTCGATGTCTGTTGGTGTCAAAATCTTGAAGTCCTGCTCGGCAACAGGACGATAGAGTGACACTGACCAATAGGATTAAATTGTGATGGAAATAGGTTATCTACTAACTTCTCGCATCAATCCACAAGTTATCTAAGAAAAACATCATAACAGTCAATCAACATGGAAATCACAATAAGAAGGGCAAAGAAAAAGAATAAGGAGAAGAGAACACCCATTTGACTGACCTACCATGGGTCCAGATTAAGTTTGAATTCTTAAAGCATCGGCTCCACAGGGCAACCCCAATTCCCTTAAAATCATCACATCGCCTTAAGGCTTATTTTTACTTGTCGGGCAGGTTAACCACGAGTTTCAACGATTCATGGTCCAGTACGAAGTAATATCTATCAAAACTATGCCTCTTTATGGTGTAGATGTAGAGGACCTCCTCTAGCCTGAGACAAATCCCATATCGTCGATTCAGTACACAGACCCTGAGGAGAACACTGATGATATTTATGTGATGTGGATCGAATGTAGTCGAGTATAATGGTGAATTGCGCACCAAGGTCGATAGGGGTAGCTAAAGCCCCTCGATGAAATGCACCTCGGGCCAATATGCAAAATTAAGCTCCCACTAGTCCTCTTCAGTGCATTTGACCCTATTGGGACTGAACGATGGAAATCTCACCCAAACGTTAGGTGGAAAGGAGTGGCTTCTCCGTGCTTTTACGAGCGTCCCGATGGGCCCGAGCCACGGATGACTTCGTCGTTCACCCAAGTCTCGCTTTACCATCCAAGCAGAGAGAAGTGGAACTCCCCACTTGCCACGACGGCCCCTAAGCACCCCTTATCACCACTCAGACAGTTATTGTCGGGGCCCAACATCTAAAGAAAAAAATAAATGACGACACGAAGAGGTAAGGGGTAAGCGAAGGAAACCATGCAAAAGGAGAAACAAAAAAGAGAGACTAACAACCCTACAACCTAAATTTCTAATCTCGTCAATAAGCTAAATTTCTAATGACTGTTCAAATTGCCAACTCTACGATCGCCTCGCTTAGAACTTCTTCTCTAGCCATGCATTCAGTATGATACACCAATCTTTTTCAATTATAGATCTATTCATCCTCTCTACCACACCATTATGTTGTGGTGTCTTTTCGAACTGTGAACTGCCTCTTAATTCCATGCTCCTCACACAATTACACTGAATTCAATAAAGATTTTGGTACCATTATCCGACCTCGAGGCATTTGGATCTTCCTTCATGTCTGCTCTCTCCACTTCACTTTCCATAGCTTAGATTTGGCAAAGTTCCGCATGAAGTATACCCAAACTTCTGGTGAGTAGTCACCACAAACCTACAAACATATTAATCGCCTCCCAAAGATGTTGTTTGTATCGACCCCCAAACGTCCAGATGAACACAATCAGAACCCTCATGTCTTATGTGTGGTTGTCTTGAAATGCACCTTATTTTTTTCCAAAAACACAATATTTGTAGAACTCAAGCTTGCATGTTTTAATACCCTTCAATAGTTTTCTCTTATGAAGCTCCACCATCCTATGCTCACCCATATGCCCTAACCATGCAACAAGGTCAGACTATCTAACTCAGTTTCACTGCTGGGTAACTCACCTACAATCGCAGAAAATTCCACTAGCTCAGATATCCCCTGCCAACTTCTACCCCTTAATTATTGTCAAGACACCTTTGTTCACCTTCATTACTCCATTAGCAAATTTGTAACTAAATCCATTACTGTCTAGAGCCCCTAATGAAATTAAATTCTTCCTCTAATAAGGAACATGTCTAACATCACATAACGTTCTAATGACACCATCAAACATCATAACTATGATATTCCCTATTTCGAAAACCATACATGAAGCATCATTACCCATTAGAACAGAACCAGAATTTCCTAACCTATAAGTGTCAAACCAGTCTTTATTGGGCATCATATGATAAGAACATGTCAATCCATATAAGAATCGCCAAATGATTCGACTAGATGGAAAATGTTGAATGTAACATCTGTGAATTACGATATATCGGACAATGGATGTTATCGTATATATCGTTAAATATCAGGATATTTTGAAAAAAATATCGATTAAGTGAAAATTAACAAAAATACTTTGAAATTCATGGAAATACTTTGTTGAACTATAAAAAAGACATAAATAAGCAAATATACACTTGTTGAAGACGATATTCATTATAATTTATTGAGAAATTACATTACGATGGTCTTTTAAAACCAAAATGAAGACCGATATGGCTCCATTACATTATTTGATGAAAGGATCCCATCTTGATGAAGACAATATTCATATAAAGACATGGTGTTCGATATTGATTAACTCGAACATGCCGTATAAATGTCTTGACTCTACCTACAACTCCTCCATGGATAAAAACTCCTGGGTTCACCCACATGCTCGCTTGAAATCATTGTTGCATTTTAATATGAAATTTGGAATGACATTTGTGAATCATGGTGATAGTTAACACCTATAGCTCTTCACCACAATCTAACCTCGCGATGTGTTAAGGCTGCCCATAACTCATCAGATAAGGAGAGGAAATATGTTGCCCTCATTCAATGAATCATTGAATTGAGTTCCAATACTCATGGACTCAAAACTGGTCGAAAACAAATCCTCATTGTATGGTGTCATTCTTCGCTGTCTTTCTCTATATGACTTTCCAATGACTACAGTACCTACACCGTCTCTCCTAGACTCGTGGTCTTCATCTTGTGTAGCATGTGTGAAATCATCTTCACCGGTGAATGGGCTCAATAGATATTGGCTTTTCATTGCGGATCCGCACACCCACCATCATTTCCAGATCACTACCATCATCTATCCCTCTCCTCTTAAGCCATCATAACTCGTAGTAGGTTACTATCAAACTCGTTTACTACTATGTTCAACGCTTGAATCAAAAGAGGGTTTGCAAAGTAACAACTAGCCGAAATGAGTCCTCGTGGTCTTAACTAAAACTTTCACTATGAACTTCTTCGCATAAAACATTCTCAACATTAACACCTACTCGAACAACATGTGCAACAATTCATGGATTAGGATTTCCATTTTCATCATCTAAAATGAGGTCTAACCCATTAAAATAGCCGATTCTCCTATTCTTCACTAAACTTAACCGAAATCTCGGCAAATTGATAAAATTATTTTCTCAGAATCCTTATCGATTCCGCTCCATATCACTTATCTTAGTTTCATGTTGTAATAACAAAAACCACCGGTTGGAGCCTCAGATAAGCAAATCGATTCTTTGTTTAAGTATGGATTAGAGTAAATGTGCACCAATTTATCTCACACGTTGAAGATGATGCAGCCAGAAAGAACATTTAAGTGCTAAATTCTTAATATCGAGCGTGATTTGCACAAAGCCGTCTATCTGCCTATAATAAAATTCTTATATTCAATATATAATAATGAAATAGTTATGGAATTTACTTTAATGAGAATTAACACTCAATGGTAACCATTTTTGATCTCAGGTTATCGCCGCTTCAATCACCAAATCCTTTTTTTTGCATCTCGAAAGCGTATAAGTTGTGATTCAAAAAATCAAAAAATCAAAAAATCAAAAAATCAAAAATAAAAAATCAATCAAATAAATGGAATCAATTAATTAAAATTAGAAACTCATTAATTTACCTCATTTTCAAAATTACAAAGGCCTTCAACATTAGGATCTAATTTAGAAAAAACGTCATGAACAACTTGAAGTAGCTCAGGGTTACAACCAACTCCAAGTCTATATTGAAATTTCGATTTAGATAGTATGTCGCAATAGTTATTGAGAATTAGTACGTGATAATGTAAACATAATATATTAAATGTGAATATCGATGAAACCTTCAACTTGTTCTCGGTTCCATTCCTTAGCTTTTGACGCATCGCATCGCTTCGATATTCATCTCGCTTCATCTAGGCTTACGCGCCTGGATACATATACACATCCGCCACCCTCCTCCTCCTCTATCAATGATAAGGCGATGTCTTCTCCTCCCATCAGCCTCATAATTCTACTCGAATTTCTTCCATATCCACTGCTTTTTTCGCTTTTGCTTTACTTTTTTATTTTAAAAGTTGCTTCATTTCTTGTTTTACTTTTGGTGGCACATTTGGACACTTCTTTGTATTTGAATGAGGATCCATATGTGACAAGTGAAATTTGTAGCGAGTAATTTCACCATTTTTTTTTATCATTAAACCACAATAATTGCAAATTGTTCCATTTTTATTTCCCTCCACAAGTGTGCAATATCTTCATGCAAGATTTCGACCTACAATATTGCCTCTATTTCCACTAGCCATCCTATAAGCATATGTGATTTTATTGAAAATGAAATTAAAATCAATGTGATATATATCATTATAATAACATTATATAAAATATAAATATAAGTTTAACATGAAAGTAAGATCCAAGTTTCTAACATGATATCGAACTTAATTTAAACTTTAGACTAACATGATGTCAATATAATAATTTAATATTATGATATCTATGTTATTTAATATTATTATGATATCTAAGAATATCTAAGTTTCTAACATAAAATAATTATAATTGTTTAATAATATGCCCAAGATCTAAGTTTCAAAACATTATATAACTAAAATAAGATGTCTAAGATCTAAGATCTAACTTAATCTAATATTATCAAATTTAACTAAAATAAAATTGTAGATAAAAGGTTTCAACAAGGTAAGCACATGAACTAATATTATTAACTAATATGTAAGGTAATTTCTTTTCAACATGATATCTAAGATCTTAGTTTTTAAGATTAATCTATAGTATATAATCATATGTTTAATAATATGATACCTAAGATCTTAGTTTCTAGCATTATATTTAACTTAATTAACTTAATAAGTTCATATAAAGTAATACTATTAACTAAATAATTATAATTAACTAAAATTTATATTAGTTAGTAATATTATAACTAAAATAATATTATCATGATATCTAAGAAGATCTAAGTTTTTAACATAAATAATTATAATTGTTTTATAGTATGACGGTAATATCTAAGTTTCAAAACATTATATCTAACTTAATTTATTATTATCAAATTAAACTAAAATAATAACTAATAAAATTAACTAAAAAATTATATTAGTTAGTAATATTGTTAATCAAAATAATATTATTATGATATCTAAGATCTAAGTTTCTAACATGAAATAATTATAATTGGTTAATAGTATGATGTAATATCTAAGTTTCAAACATTATATCTAACTTAATTTATTATTATCAATTAATTAAAATAAACTATATTATAAAAATATTTGGTTATAAAACACTTCAATACCAAAATAAACTAATATACATTAAAAATAAAATATGCATAAACACAATAAATTCACAAAGAAACACACCTTAATTAACCTTGTAGTTATAATTGAAACCTTAAAAACCAAGATCTTCAAAATATTGAAATAAAGCACAAAGAAAAAATAATTTGAGAGTCAAATGGAGCTTGAATGTGGATGGATGAGTTTGTAATGAAATTATATGATTTTAGGGGCATTTATAGAATTTTTTGGAGTCAAAATAGCTATTGGATTGTCAAAAAACCGTTGTGATTTAATTCTAACTATTGGATTTGATTTTGCTTCAAATTTGATCGTTGGATCATCGTATATCCGTTGGAAATCATTATGAACTGTTAGGTCAAGCTTCAAATGTAAAATCAACCGTTGGATAAAAATATAACCGTTGGATGCTTTTAAAAAGCGGATGAAATCTAGACCGTTGGATCAAACAAGAACAAATCTAATGGTCAGATCGCACAATCGATTTTTTTCAAAAAAATCGGCATATATCATCGATATCACCGATTTTTGGCAGTTTTTTTGATGATTTTTTCCGCCACTCGATCATGAAGTACGCCGATATTTCGCTGAAATATCGATATTTTCGATATTTCAAACGAAATATCAATGATTTTTTATATTCCGATTTTTCGTCCAACTGACTTCTGCTGGTAAATCAGATTTTGCACGTCGATATCCGATATATATCGGTGATATATCGGTCGATATTACCAATTTTTAGTTCTTTGGATGAAACTAAAAGTATATCACCATCACCACTCTCTGAGTCTCTTTCCTTTACTACATTCGTAGACTTTGATGAACCCTCTCTGTTTTCTATGTTTTCTTTCGTCCATTATGGACATTCTCGTTTTATGTGCCTTTTTTCCCGCACTTATAACACTGAATATCCTTCCTTCTTGATTTAGATCGAGATTTGTTCTACTCGACTCACTCTGAGACTTGTTTCTCCCATGCTCCTCATTACCCTTGGCCACAAGCCCTTCCCTCTATGAACTCTCATCATTTGCTTTCCACCTTTGATTAAAGGCTAGTAGGGCACCTGTGATCTCCTCCAATTCTAGGGCTTCTTTCCGTCCTAAGACTCAAGTAGAGAATTCAGCAAAATCAATGTCATGTCTTCCTCTTCAAATTTCACATCAACTTGATTCAGATCACTAATGATCTGATTAAACACTTATGTGTCGATCTAGTGTTGGCCCCTCTGCCATCTTAAGATCATACAACTTCTTCTTAGGAAGTAGCTTGTCTGCCAATGACTTTGATACGTACTAACTCTCCAATTTCAACCAAATTGTTGCTGGAGATTCCTCATCCATGTCATGGTACATTACCCCATCGGCCAAGCACATCTTGATAGTCGACGCATCCCTTGTTTCCAAATCCTTCCACTGTGGACATTCGATTCCTTTCAATTTATTTTCTCCACTCAACGCCATCACCGAACCCTGCTGCACTAATACATCCTTAACCCTCCTTTGTCATAATCCGAAGTTCTTGGATCCATCGAGCTTCACTATGTTTGCAAGGGAGATCGTAGTCGACACTTTGATTCTAGTTGTTGTGATTCGTGCAACAATGGTGATAAAATCAGAGTAAGGAAAAACGAAGAAAACACATAGATTTTATGTGATTTAGCAATGTGCCTACATCCACAGGAACAACAGCTCAAACTTTCACTATATTCAAAATAGGGTTACATAAGAGGGTATTTATAATAACCTTGGATATGACCAAATTATAAAATACCCCTATACCCTAAATATATTGTTCCACGAGGGCGAATCCCAACATTTTATTTCGACCACCTCCCCCAAACAAAAGAGGATATGCATGAGCGGAAAATGTCTTCACTTCGCTGAGCATTTTTCGGAATTCTACTTCAATATGAGTCACATGCCACAACACACATGTCGCATCATGACGACGACTTAATCGCGAAAGAACAAATGAAAACCTAGATCGATGTAGTAACAACTAATAAGAAGATAACATAAAGAGGCCAGATTTAGCCGATTTAAAGTCAAGAATTTACAAAAAAATCACCACTTCTTCTTACGACAAGTTTCACAAGAACAAAATGCTGGTAGTAAACGGCGATTTGTTTCTAAAACCTTTTGAACAACTTGTAAAAATACTATCATGTTTGTTAGAGTTTGATCACCCAAAATTTGTTTGACTTAATTATAAAAGTTTCACGATGCGTAGCGATGTTAGTAGCTCATGGTCATTATTGATCTTATTAGTAAATAGATATATAATGTATTTAATTTGCACACTACAAGAAAATTGTGTTAATAGAGATAGGAAAATAGACGGAATTCGCCTCTAATCAAAATGTAGACGAAATGTGGTGACTTTAAATTTTCCGTCTCTATTTCGTCTGGCCCCAAAAATTAGAAAGTATCAAAATGTTCATCTATTTTTACAGACGGACATTCATTCGCTCTCTATTTTTGGGGAGACGGAATAGCCTGGCTCTATTTTTGCAGAATTTAATGAAGTTTCCGCCTTATTTGCAGACGGAATTGAGTTTCCGTCTCTAGAAATAGAGACGGACATCTTGAGTCTGCCTCTATTTTTGTACTTAAAACGCCCTCCGTCTCTAAAAATGTAGACTGAAAATCATCTGCTGCTAAAAAGGAGACTCAATGAATTATTCGTCTCTGTTTTTATCGAATTTTTAATATATTAAAATAAATAATATTAAATTTAAATTTTCCTAATTTTATATAATGAATTTCCGTCCTCTAATTTATTGGAATTTTTTAATATATTAAAATAAATAATATTAAATTTAAATTATTCTCAATTTTATATAATGAAAAAATTAAATAAACAATAAATAAATATGAAAATATTGTATTATATAATGTATTAATATATAAAAGTGTAGTGAGATTACAAAAAAAGACAATAATTCTAAAAATAATAACTAAGACGGAGGGAGACGCTGACGATCACAGACGGTCATGTCAATATGCAATCTACTTCGCTAACGAAGTCCTCCGCCTTCATCGATACGGTCCATTAGTACGACTGCATCGCTGTGAAATTCAATGACCTCATTGGCGCCGTCATGCCCTACTAAATTTAGCCGAGGAGGAGGGGATAACGATATATCAACAAACATTCACGTAGGGAGCCCAAAACCAAAGACCCGTCCACGACGATCCCTACCACCAACAGCCTCATAATATACGCGAGCATGATCAACATTATCGCTGCTCATCCGTCGACTCGCACTCTCACTACTTCGCTTGTAATAAAAAATTAACCGAATGTTACAAAAATAGTAAATGAAACTAAGAGGTTAAAGAAAAACAATATTAAGTTTTGAAATTAGCTGCATACGAATTTGTCTAGCACGATCACGACGAATGTCACACCGCCATGATTCCGCGTATGAGCGTAAAAAACAACTCATGAGGATAAGGTGTGACCGCCCATAGAAGACTCCTAATAACAAGTGAGTACATGTAGATATGTATTGTTATTTTAACGCCAACGCAAGAATAGGAATATGAGTCCTTAACACTACGCTGTCTATAATTTTAAAAAATTCTTGTATTTCCCTATATATTTAACAAACCTCCCTGCTCAAACATCAAGAAAATACATTTACTTATATTATCACCCATAAAAATCCATATCAAACTCCTTTCATAAATTATTGCCATCCTCCTTCATTCAATCAAACATTATGACAGAGTCCTGGGTAACACTAACAAATATTCATAATTTTAAAAAAAAATTTCTGCTGCACTTCCTATATATTTAATAAACCTCCGCTCAAACATCAAGAAAATACATTTACATTTATATTATCACCCATAAAATCCATATCAAACTCCTTCACAATTTATTGCCCATCCTCCTTCATTCAATCAAACATTATGATTAGCGAGTCCTAACACTAACAGCTTGTCCATACTTAAAATCTCTAAGCAGAATTTCCCCTATATATTTAACAAACCTCCTGTTCAAACATCAAGAAAATACATTTACATTTATATTATCACCCATAAAAATCCATATCAAACTCCTTTCACAATTTATTGCCCATCCTCCTTCATTCAATCAAACATTATGATTATGAGTCCCAACACTAACAGTTGTCCATAATTTAAAAAAATTCGCGCACTTCTATATATTTAACAACCTCCCGCTCAAACATCAAGAAAATACATTTACATTTATACTATCACCCATAAAAATCCATATCAAACTCCTTCACAATTTATTGTCCATCCTCCTTCATTCAATCAAACGTTATGATTATGAGTCCCAAATACTCATCAGCTTGTCCATAATTTAAAAAAATTTCTAGAATTTCCCCATATATTTAATAAACCTCCTGCTCAATATCAAGAAAATACATTTACATTTATACTATCACCCATAAAAATCCATATCAAACTCCTTTCACAATTTATTGCTCATCCTCCTTCATTCAATCAAACGTTATGATTATGAGTCCCAACACTAACAGTTGTCCATAATTTAAAAAAATTTTTGCATAGACTTCTATATATTTAACAAACCTCATGTTCAAACATCAAGAAAATACATTTACATTTATATTATCACCCATGCAAATCCATATCAAACTCCTTTCACAATTTATTGCCCATCCTCTCATTCAATCAAACGCTATGATTATGAGTCTCAACACTAACGCTTGTCCATAATTTAAAAAATTTCTGCTATAATTTCCTATATATTTAACAAACCTCCTGTTTAAACATCAAGAAAATACATTTACATTTCTATATTATCACCCATAAAAACCATATCAAACCTTCACAATTTATCGCCCATCATCCTTCATTCAATCAAACGTTATGATTACGAGTCCCAACACTAACAATTGTCCATAATTTAAAAAAATCTCACTTCCCCTATATTCAACAAACTCCCGTTCAAACATCAAGAAAATACATTTACATTTATATTATCGAATTCATAAAACTATCAAACTCCTTTCACAATTTATTGCTCATCCTCCTTCATTCAATCAAACGTTATGATTATTATCAAGAGTTGCAACTATTCTGGTGAATAAATTGTTCATGCAAAGGACAAGCTAATGCAATATGGACTAAATAAGATTACGAAGATAGATATGTGAGAACTTACAAGTCCGCGAAGATGCTCTGATGGGACAATGTCTCTCCCAGCGGTATGGAAACACTAACCCCTTCCTCGTCCTCCTTCCTATTAGTGGAATCTCGACGGCGATGGTAACGCTTCCTGATGATGACCAAGACGCATCCGCTTGGCTCCAAATGTCTTCACTTATATAACTTGGTCGCTCACCCTTACAGGCAAAATTTATTAAGAAAATCCTTGTAATCTAACACGAGCTCGCTTTCTCCCAAACGCCTAAACGAGGTGATCGATGGAAGAATTCCAATAAAAAGATTTCAAGGATTTTAATGAACAAAAACGGATGAATTATAATATATATATTCCCAATATTACTATAATTTAGATTATATAGTAATTAACATACAAAAAGTCAAAATATTTTAAATAAGTTATTTGACCTAAACTCAAAGTGGAACATCTTTGTCTCCTCGGGAGATATTTTTCCACAAATATCCATTCAATTCTAATCTCTCAATGTACTACCATCAGGCGTGAGCACGCATCACGTAGGGGATAAATCGATGAGAACGAAATGTAATTGTGCGATGGATACACCCATGACAAGAGCATGTTAAAAAAATTTAAACTCAATCGCTTTCTCCAATGACAATATATATCCGCCATCAACGCCAACCGAACCGTGCAATGGACCTTCACGCGCATCGGGCGATCGCGCGGTTCGTGACGGATTCTCCGAACTAGCGCTTTGGTAGACGCTGCTGTACCAGGATGGCTGCATGACAAACCGCATGAAGATGCCATGCCCATACGGAGGTGCTGACGCAGTGAGATGATCCATCCCCTCGACCGTCCGCTCCGAGCATAGACGAGCACATCCTGACCCTGAGGTTGCATCGATCCCGTCCGCCTCCTATTATTCATGTTTTGACCTGAAAATATTAACAATCATAATTAGACATTAAATTATTACATATACATGATTATCTCGGGCCAATAATGAAAATGTCTAAATTATATGTTAATTGAAACATAAATAACTAATGATATTAAATTATGCGTGATTTCCACGTAATAACAATTATTCGCTATCATCGCGATTATTATCACAATTCTTCTCATTTTCCGAAAGTAATTAGGAATCAAATTCGCCTAATTCGTGATGTAGATTTGACTCCTCGCGATCCAATGTCAAATAAATTATTGTCCATACTATTCAAAGCATCTATTATCCCCGTATGGCAAGTTTTCATTTATTCTTTGACTGACCCTCCTTCCACCTCCTCTTCCTGAAAGGCCTCGCTTTCAATTCGTTTGTCTTGTCTTGCGGCTTTCATTTCAAATATGCCCCTGGGTTTTACCTTACAAACTGCCAACCAATCCATTTTATCTCGTCTAAGGCTAGGAAAAGGAAGGTAATACACCAAAGTTAAGCCAGACGTACAACACAAAAGGTTCAAAATTAGCAAGTCTTCTCCTTCGATTGATTTCACTGCCAGGTACGCTTGACTTTGATTCGACATTGGGTGTTGATCAACCACTGCACTTAAATAGCACACAATGCTTTTATTGGCAAAGGTGGTATTCAATTTCCAAGATTAATTTTACCATAATAATCCATCAATTCACCCTTAATGCAAACCTAATTGCTTGTAGTTGCCCTATTGTTACCATTTAGGTATGATATTTGAAGCCATTGATAAAATAAACCTGTAAGATTTAACAAGACGCAGTGTCCTTTAGTTAAATGCCGATATGAAATTATTTTCAATTGGATTTTGTAACGCCTGCATAACGAAAATGTTAATTTCTATTTAATCCATTTACATAAAAAAATTATATGGTACGTGTTGTAATTTGCAATTGAAACTTACATATGTCTTGAACCATGAAGGGAAGTGTTTTTCGACTTCCTTATTGATATCATTTTATGCTATGTGGCATAAGTCTCTTTAACCATTCTCATATAACCGCATCCAACCACGTGAGCAATTGTCACATATCCATTTTAGTTGCAATAAACAAATTATAAATCCCTAAACGATACTCACGCTTTACCGTACAAATGGTTGAATTCACACCCAAGAATATGTAACCAGCGCAGCATCTAGTTCATAATCCGTAGTTATTTCCTTATAGTTGCACGTCCATGTGGATCGACTGGATGATGAATATCCAGAATTTCCTTCATTGGCACTTAGTTCGCCACCATCATCATTACGAGGAATTTTTCATTCGTGATAACATGCGCTTCAAAATAATGAGGAACAAAATGTACGTTTCTTCAACTGGCACGATTGCATATAGAACCTCAACCTCAGCTTTATTTTTGACATTTTTTCAAATGATACATATACTTCATGAAATTTGTTAATCACGTTAATACTCAAACAATAAATTCGTGGAAAATCTCTCTTTCTCTCTCTCTCTCTCTCTCTCTCTCTCTCTCTCTCTCTATATATATATATATATATATATATATATATATATATATATATATATATTTATATATTTCAAGAATCAAGTATTTACTCTTTCGGGAATGGATACATCCATCTATACTCGAATCTGTCCCGCGCTTTGGCCTCATGTGCTAAATGTACCCAGAATGTTCCATAATGTCAAAAGCTCTGCGGAAATATTCCTCCAATTTGCAAATGATTACCGAAATTTCTCCTCTAGTTTTTCCATATCGCTTATCATATCTCGCAGGAAGTCAAGTTTTTGAAAAATAAGCTTAACTTCGCTATTGCTTCCTCAAACTTAGAAGGCAAAGCACTACTTAAAAGCGACCAGATCAACCTTTGCATGAAAACGTGGCACTACGGCTTTTCATTCGAACAATTTGAATTTTCTCATATCAACACCTCGCTAAGTTTTGACACATATCCATCCTGTGAATTTTATATTTTTCAACCAATCACATAACACTTTTTTGTCTTTATCCAAGATAACAAGCTGATATTTACCAACATGGGTAATCCCTATCCAACTCGCTTTCTTTACGCATAATTGCAAATCTCGCCCGTGATTTTTCATCGGCTCGCTCCTCCTTCACATTCGCATTTATTGAAAATATTGTCGAAAACGTTTTTCTATGTGCATCACGTCCAAATTATGTCTTATTATATTTGTCTTCCAATACCTAAGAAATCCCAAAAAATACTACGTTTTCGCCACCCAAAATTTTTTGAAATGATACTATTGACTTCTTCAGCTTCAACTTGTTACTTTCATCAACCCCACTCCTCAATCTCGCAAACATCCTCACCAGATCTATTACGCGGGAGGAGGCAAGGACAACTTTATTCTTAAGAAATCTTTGCTTATCGCTACCTGGGGAAAGGCAGATTTGAAGGAGAAATTTTCTCAGGATTATCAAACCACGATATTTTACACCCATTAGCTAGATAAAATGCACTAATCATTTCCACAAGAAGGGCAAGCCAATTTCCCACCGGTGTCTAACCCGACAAGATAAGCATACAGAAAATCGCTAACAATCCACATCAAAGCTGCGCTCATCATGAAATTTTGTTTCAGGGACACATCATATGTGAGCACACCGACTTCCCATAATCAAGCAAGATATTAATGGCTGAAGAAAAACATCAATCCCTTTGCTTTGGATTCTAGATCTGCGACACCATCACAAGAACATGTGCTCTTTCATGCAATAACTGTGGGGTAAATTCACTAATTAAGATGATCGTCACGATGAGTATTGCTACCGACGCTTCAAAAAGGCCGAATCCATCTGGTGCTTAAACCCAAATTTCACATTTCTACTATCGAAAGCAAAATCTGGGTGAATGTCGTCAAAATGTTTACGTAACAAAGATCCGACATGGATGGTCTATATTACTCCATCCGCTCCTGCTCTCATGTTCATTATGCCACCTCATGTGAGATGCCGTCACATCTGACGAATACAACATCTGAAGTCTTGGAGTAATAGGAAAATAATACATTCGCTTCCATGGCACTAATTTCTGCTTCCTATTAGAATTGGTTGGCTTCAATCTCGATTGATTGCAAAATTTGCAACCTGTCAACTCCACGTCATCCCCGTAAAATCATACATCCTAGTCACAACAATCAATTTTTTCAATCAAGCAAACTAAAGACTCTGAGTAACTTTTCATTTCATAAAACTGCCAACTATACATGTCCTCGGGTAAGGAGTCATTGTACCACGATAGATCTGTCAAACTTCATTCAAAGGTTAATCTCATCAATAAGCAAAACGGAAAAACTATCCAATTTGTGTGTCGGAAGATTGCCATCCGCGTTGCCAAACCCAAACGTCATCGAGCAATCAAAACTGCGACTTAGTCTGGTTCTCTCTTTCCGCATTGCTTCAATCAATAGTAATTGAACTTCCAACTGCTGGGCTAAAAACCATTTGCACATATGGATTCTTCGATCACAAACATTGTCGGCCATATCACTAATTTCTAGAACATCGATCCAACAATGTCTGCTCTTAACCTCCGCGCTTTCTGGGACGAAGCACACCTCATTTATTTCCAGCGCTTTGTCCATTCAGCCACCACAAATCCATTTTTTAGTATATGAGATGCACTTCCGCTGCGTATAACACTGTGTTTGCACTTTCGCGATGGACATCTAATCTTTCAAACTCTGGCCCACAAGTATGTGCCGAGTCACAGATGCCTTATAAAGTGTCGAACTCCTTCAAAGAAATTCTAAATTAATATACCCATCCGTACAGACTTCTATACATCCAACTTCACCCATATTACTATTAATATTAAACCGCTTTAGCAAAATCATAAGGTCGGTTAGTACCATCACGTGTCAATTATTGTATTTTATTTGAACTCAATTCTCTAGCCTACTATTTCACAATCCCTAATTACTTTTACATAATGATTCATTTCCATAAATTAAAATCATAAATATTTCGAAAAAACTACGTATTCCCTGAGACAATCCCATCCCCTCACAAACATTAGCAATTTTTGCCACTTTCTAAAATACCAACTTAATTTAACTCCACAACATGACTGTGACTTACAAAGTATGTAAGGTTTTTGTTTTTCAAAGTGATGAAAATAAAACGCTGGTGGATGGGTGGGTGCTGTAAATGCTGTGTGTGCAAGCATGGAGCAAAGAATACGGGGCAATGGGGACTTGACAAAGGCAATCGTATTGCACTCGGGGGAAGCGCAGCCTTATCACATTTCTCCCATAACATTGTGTCAATTCCTTACATTAATAAAGCACCTGAGCATAGTGAAAGCAAGGTCGAATATTTTCCACGGACTCATCCTCAATCAGATGCATTTGCAATGAGTCGCCCAATGCAAGAGGTTCCTCCAAGCACAAAACATTTGTTTAACCCTTTAAATTATGGTCAGCTCGGGATTACCATCTACATATTCTTCTAACATGGTTAGTCAAGTAAACACGATATTCAAACAAATCCCAAAAATCATATAAACATCTCAAAAATCTCAAGCCACCAAAAACTTAAATTTGACTAAAAACAGAGAAAGAGAGGCTAAGCGCCACTGTGGCGCTAGGTGATGGGGACGCGACTGGGCCGATCGGCCAGAGGCATGGCGAGGCTACGCACGCGGCAAGAATGGCAGTCACAAAGTGGGAGGAAGCTGAGCAAACGGCTTCGAGTCGCCGCAAGGGGGAGGAAGCCAGATCGCGCCGTAGGGGAGGAAGGGGAGACCAAGGTCGCTACGTGGGAAGAGAGGCGCATGCGATCAGAAGAAAGGGAAAAGTGAAGGGGCCACGGAGGGCTACACAAGCAGCCATGGGGGAGGAATATCCCGTCGACCCGCTGGGAGGGACCACAGTTCCGTCGGCGAGGAGGAAGGCAGAAAGGGAAAAAAATAAAGGAGAGAAGGAAAAGAAGGAGAGGAAAATATCCCAAAAATAGAGACTGGGGTAGTGATCTCCGTCATTTAGAGATTTCCGAAAAAATTCGCTTCCTATTAGATCTAAAAAATAGTTTCCTCTGCCTTAAAATTAGAGACTTTAAAAATATTCCGTCTCTATTTATGAGATTAATAAAAATTTAATTTTGAGACCTAAACTCTAATGTTTCGAAAAGGTGGGATTTGGTGGCGTCGCCCGACCACAGGCGCCGATCCCGTCCGCTAACCCATTAGCGAACCGCGTAATAAACGTAGCGCCTTAAGTGAATTAATTGGTTTTAAACACACGCCTATTATAATTTATTTCTTTTTAATGCAAATTGTTTGCTATATGATAACACATGATATATTTTGCATGTTGTGTTGTCACACGGTGCACAAGATGACCTTTTTACCAATGTAATTATGTGTTATTATTATTGTTTTTACAAGGGTTGTAATTATTAAATATGGCTTCATGATGCCGCTTTTGTTTGTTGTAATTTTATTTACTAATAGTAGTATTATTTAATTGTTGTAATAAAACAAGAGACTAGATTTCGCTTTCCCGTGTCTATTTGGTCTCTATTTTCGGGGCCTCAAATTTCTGAGGAAGCCTATCGCTTTAGAGACTTTAAAATTAGAGACGAATTTTTCCATCTCTATTTAGAGATCTTAAACTATTTTCCGTCTAAAATTAGAGACGAAAAAAAAAAATATTCCATTCTCTATTTAGAGACGAAAAGCATTCGGTCTCTATTTTCTCGGTCTCAAAATTTGAGGAACATATCCCGTCACCCTTAGAAAGACTTTAAACGGAAAATTTCCTGGGCTTCCTAAATTCCCGCTTCCTTCAATTTTCTTGTAGTGAGATTTTGAGGTATTGAGAGAGGGATTGAGAGTATTGTGAGGATTTTGATGTATTGTGGGCATTATTAGGGTTTTGTGCCCTAATCGCCGCAATATTCTAATATCACAGTCATGTATGAAATAGTGGATTTCTCCTCCTTTATTTATTGTTTTTTTTTTCTTGTTTAGGGTTTCATGTAAATTTTGGGTGTTTCATTATTTCCATTTTTTTTTATACTTATTACCATTTTTTCTCTAATAAATTGATATCAGAGCATCGTGTTTGATTTCAATAATGGCAACAATAAAGTACCCTATTATGTTGTTAGATTGAAACTCCAAATTTTAGTTATGGAAGGTAAAGGTGTGAGTTGTTTTAGATACAAGAGGAAAAACAACATAAGAATCGAAAAGCCCTATCTACAAATATGATAATCAAGTCACTCCCATGGCCAAATTTGAGCATTACTTGAATTTAGTTGGTGTTAGTTGTTGATCTTTGTCCTTGTGGGCTCTGATGGAAGAGGTTGAGATTTTTTTTATTGATGATTGGACTTTGTTTATTCCTTGCATTGGAATTTATATCAAAGTTACTAGTTTACGGTTCATTAGTCGAACTCTAATATTAAATCCAATAATCGAACTTGACGATGTAATAAATATATACTATATTTTATTAAATTAAAATAATTTTAAAATATATAATTAATAATATTTAAGATATTATTTATTTTATTTTATATAAATAAACTACTTACTTCAAACTTTATTTAAAAAAGTGTATAATAAATACGAAAATATATTAAAAATGGCAGAAAACTTATTTGTATAAATAAATACAAACTAATATGATGTATAATGTTTTTTGTTAAATGTTTACACAACTAAAATGGTTCTATGGTGGTAGAGTTCCTAAAGGGTGAATCCATGGTCGTCCGTACAAGCAAGTGTTTCTTGCTCTCGGAATTTTTAAAATTTTTTTCTATCATAATACAAGTCCCATATCGAATAATGTATGGTAAATTTTTTCCATAAATTTAAGCATGCAGATCCGATTTTTAAAAGATTGTGATTTTATAACTTTTTGTTAATTGTTGCAATGCTATGATACTTCAATCATCGTTAATCATTAATCATTACAATACTCCAATCATATTTATATTTGGGAATAAATAATGATTCTTATTTATTTTTAACTTATTCTAGGTGTTTCATTGTTTCCATCTTCTTATTTTCTTTCGCCTATTCATGTTTTTGTTTAACAATGTGTTACGTAAATCATTTTAATATAAGTCAATGACTCATTGTCCTCGACAAATACAAAAGCTAAAAGTATAAAGAAAATTATTGGAGTTCAAAAAGTTCTAATGATTCAACATAGCATATTTCATTTATGAAATGCTCATGTAGCCAAATGTCCTAAAATTGAGCAAGATGAGAAAATATGAAATCTCTTAGTTGTTGACCTTTATCTTTTTATACATAAATAATATGTATGCCAATCCTCCGAGGTGTTTGTTTGTTTAGGTTTTTTTTTTCCTGAAAGCAATTTGTTTTTATATTTTACATTATTTGTTATTTTATTTATTTTTAATGACTTACGGTTGAAATTTTAAAAATTTTACTAGAATTTTCAAACTTTACAAAAGCCATTTTTTAAAAAAAAAAGAGATAAATTTATCGATTCAGAATAGTAATACAATCAATAAAAATACAAAATAAAAAATGCTAAAAACTTTAAAAGATGACATAAACATTTAAGTTAATTGCAAAACACCTACTTTGGTAAATTCACATTCCGATAATACAAAAATTACCTAAAATACCCAAGATTCATTTACAATATATCACGAAAGAAGATTCGAGCAAGACGACTACTTGACTAAACTTCTCACATCTGAATCCATCAACACGAAAAACCCACCTAGTTCAACCATCGACCATTAATAACCATCCGCCGGCAAAGAAGTCAAGTAACACGACACGCTCATAACAAGCTGATGACAAAAACACGAAAAACAAAGGAAAAAGGTAAACTTAAATCAAGATGAAATAAAACCACTTTATTTAAAAGAAAATATGATATAGTGAAAATTGAATAGAGTGGCGATTTCAGTCAAAAAATGACGAAAAATCACCCTTTACTATCTTAACAAAGAAGGGATTAAAAGAGTGAACAAAGGGAAAACTAAGTAGGGGCTACTAACCAACATTTTTTTACAAAGCCACATTTTAAAAACCTCAAAATAATAGCATGAGAATACCATAAACTATGGTTTGGTTAAAACTCTCATGATTAATTTTCATGTTTTTAAATAATTTAAAAATAGCAATATACAAACCCTCGAACTTTTAAGTTTTTGCAAACTAAGTCTCGAACTTTGAAAATGATAATTTTTAATCATGAACTTTTATTTTAATTGCACTTGAACTCAACTCTATGTCGCTATTCGAACCTGGGAAAAACTATTCGACCGGCATCCAAGATAGATTATCCAAACTTTCATGCTTTGCCACATGTTAAACTTGAATTTTGATAATAGCATTTTTAATTTCAACTTTCATTTTAATTGCATCATGAACTTTCTCTTCTCTCTCCTTTTTCTCTAACCTCACCACCCTATTCGGGACCCAACACCGAACCAAACCCTTAAAAAAAGTATAAAGAAAATTATTGGAGTTCAAAAGTCTTCTAATGATTCAACATAGCATATTTCTTACGTGTATGAAATGCTCATGTAGCCAAATGTCCTGGGCTGAGCAAGATGAGAAAATATGAAATCTCTTAGTTGTTGACCTTATCTTTTTATACATAAATATGTATACAATCCTCCGAGGTGTTTGTTTGTTTAGGTTTTTTTTTTTTTTTCCTGAAAGCAATTTGTTTTTATATTTTACATTATTTGTTATTTTATTTTTTTTAATGACTTACGGTTGAAATTTTAAAAATTTTACTAGAATTTTCAAACTTTACAAGTTTCATTTTTTTTTAAAAAGAGATAAATTTATCGATTCAGATAGTCACAATCAATAAAATACAAACAAAAATGCTAAAATTTTAAAAGATGACATAACATTTAAGCACTGCAAACACCCGCTTTAAAATTCACACATATTCATAATATAAAATACCTAAAATACCTAAGATTTCATATTTACAACATAATACGAGCAAGATTTGATAAAGATGACTCATTTGGATCAACTTTACCAGCTCAACTACCAACACGAAACCCACGAAAAGCTAACCATCGACGACACAACATCCGCCGCAGCGAAGTTATTAACACGCACACGTCATAACAAATACGACAAAAACACAAAACAAAGGAAAAAAGTCGAACTTAAATCGGCATTTAAATAAACCACTTTATCGAAAAGAAAATATAGATATAGGAAAAACAATGTAGGTGATTTCAGTCAAAATTTAATAGAAAAATCACCCTTACTATCTAACAAAGAAGGGATTAAAAGAGTGAACAAAGGGAAAAACGGTTAGAGCTACTACATCCAACATTTTTTTTACAAAAGCCACATTTTAAAACCTTTAAAATAATAGCATGAGAATACCATAAACTATGGTTTGGTTAAAACTATGGTTTAAGAAAAACTCATGATTAATTTTCATGTTTTTTTTAAATAACGTAAAAATAAAGAATATACAAAACCCTGAACTTTTAAGTTTTTTGCAAACTAAGTCTGAACTTTGAAAATGATAATTTTAATCATGAACTTTTATTTTAATTGCACTTGAACCTAACCTCTATGTTTCGCTATTCGAACCTAAAAACTATTCACCCAGATCCAAGATAGATTATCCAAACTTTCAAGGTTTTAGTTTACATGTTAAACTTGAATTTTGATAATACATTTTTAATTCTCAACTTTCATTTTAATTGCATCATGAACTTTCTCTTCTTCTCTTCCTTTTTCTCTAACCTCACCACACCCTATTTGGGAACGACACCGAACCAACAACCCCCCCCACCCCACCCAACGAAAAACCCGAAAATTCAATTTTTCAAAATGGTAAACTGGCATTCGATTGAAACCTGGAAATTTTCTAGATCTCGTATGATGAAAACTGACTTCATCGTTGAATTCATCTCGCAATTCCATGCCTCGTCGACCCTTACCTGGATTCCGAGACAATCGAAATTTCACGCTTTTCTAAGTGTATCAAGTGTGCTCCAAGATGGCAGACCATGTGATACCACATGGCACCCTAGGTGCTGAACACATGGCATGATAGCCACAGTCGGGAGCAATCGGGGATAAACCTACTACATCGAGCCATGTGTCACATGATAAAATAGTGTAAATGAAAAAAATTAAAAACGCGGTAACGACAGTTTGAATATAAGTAGGAGGAAGTTTCCCCACTTAGGACCATTTGCTTGATTCAATCCAAAGGAGAAAAAGAAAAGAGAAAATGAAGGAAAAGAAAGAGAAGAGAAAATGAGAGAAAAGAGAAAATGAAAAGGAAATGAAATGGAGAGCAAACAGGGATATTTTCCCGACATTCCGACTGTCGAAGCTCGACGGTCCGAGAAGAAAAGTCAATAAACGCATTGCGAAGCCACGCGCAGACAAAAATCTTGAGTTTCGCCAAACTCCACGAGGTAAAGGAATTTCCTACTGGAATATTTTTAGCCTAAAAGTCATATGTAATGTCATAGGTTACACCTTCGGCCGTGATAGGTCGTGTGATTTAGTTCCGCATTTTCGACCGGTTCGGCACCCCCGACTATGTGGGATTGGTCAGGATCCCGGACCGAGGACTCGGTTTTGTTGTATGTTTTGATGTCACGGTGATTCGGCGTCGAATGGAAAAGAAAAAAAAAAGTTTATGGTTGTGAAGGGATCGAGAGGTGCCCTATTTTATATGGGTCAAAGATTTGGGTCATTTTGTGTGTTATTGCTAGAAAAATAAATAATATGCTGGTGTGTGTAAAAATCATGTTAATATGTGTTTGCGTGATGTATTAACATGGAAATTGTGATGAATGGAAATTATATGTAAGAAATATAATTATCCGGAATTTATAAATGTTGAATGTAGCATGAAATGGCATGATTGCATTTCATATGTACTCACACATCTGGGCCGAGCCTGGGTGGGCATGGCATCGTTATTCACCATTCGTACGTGTGTGGTGAGCCTAAATGGGACCACATCCAAAATCGAGACTCACTGTTGTATAAAACAATAATAAATATAAATCACGTGTGTTTGGGTGTAGCTAGATGGGGTAGATCCTCCCCCCCTCCAAAGGGTGAAAGACTCAAATTTATATGCGGCTAAACATGATCACCGGCGATGAAAGCCCCAGAAATGCCTAAAGGCAAGCAACTTATCCCCGTGGTGCGACTCGAAAGCAACACGAACAAAAAATTTCACTGATTTGATAAAAATCTAAGTGAATATTAGAGGGTCGTCTAATAGTTTAAGTCATTAGTGAAACACCAATGACTTGTTCTCACATTTGGCATTGTAGTATGAGGGAGTCGACGGATTCTGGACAGGACCATGAGAAGTTCCCATCTCACGATGACATTATAATATTCCATATGTAATCGTATTATTTATATGGAATGTGATCGACGCTTACGCCAAGTATCAGACGCTGCATTTATGGGAGTAGCCTCAGAGGATAATTTTCATCGGGCATCGCTTCACCCCGTCGCGGGACCTCCTTTCAGTACAAGGAGGTACTGGGAGACGACTCCGAGACAATGATTGCGAAGGAGGCCGACATATGGCCTTGACTAACATTTTTTGTAAAAGGGCCAGATAAGCACTCATGTAATTCTTCGACTATCAGATAAATAGCCTGGTGTACTTTATGGCAAGAGGCTGGATCGACCCCTACTGACCGTAATTATTCATTTTCTTTTCATATTTTAGATTTAAATATGAATGAAACGGGTCCCTGAAGGGACGTATGGAAGTGGTGCCGAAAAGTAACTCAATGTCCACGGTAGTCGGGCACTGGTCCGGGCACCAAAACTGCAGCAAGATTATTAGTATTGCACTTCTCCATCGTCAATGAAATGGTCAACTAACCCTGGAATCAGCATCACAACTTGCATCAAAGCCTGTTAACGACATCATGAGCTCGTAAGATCCACCCGCGTTTTCGATATTGGTCATTATAGCCGTAGCATCGAGAGTTGGCATACAAATACCAGGATACTAGTGAGTCGGTGTAGAACACTGCATTGTGTGCATTGATTGCTTTTGTGTTCTAATATGTACCACTAGAGATGGGCGTGATAGAATGTATATAGAAATCACAACACTGTGGCTAAGAAACATAACCTTAAGGGTTCTGAAACGAATAAGCATGATTAGGAATCAAGTATTTATTAGTGTTTGGCATTATGTACCACCACGTGATAAATGACAAGAGAGAATCTCAAATCATATCTTAACTGCGGTATGGCAAGTCGAGGGAAGAACGTGAGAGGTCAGTTCACGAAAATAATCTCAACTACCACCTGGTGAGCTGGACCCACATGCCTTTATAGGAAGCCATGTGCACTACGCTTGTCATCATCAGGCGTGCGAAAGTGTCGTGGCCGCTACCACTACACCTAACTAGTGCAATGAAGTGGCCGTGAGTACGAGTAACTCAGGTTTCAAAACATTCCAACATATGGGATGAGGGGACTCGATGGTCAAGACATCCTCATTCATCGAAGAGAAGATGACAATACAGCATCCTGTGACACGCGCCGGTGCTGGGAGTGAATGCAGAATCAATCTTCTATTCTGGGAAAGAAGTAGAATACCACTATGCCCCGAGGACCTCATGATCGAGGCTACATTATCGTGGCCAAGGCCGCATCAGGCTTCACATAGGAATCGATGACATGTTTCCATCAAGCATCACCACATGTGAGACGAGATTACCCACAGAGGCAGGATCCCAGAGGCACACCTCGCCCCGCCATTAAGGGAACTTGTGGATACAATTTGTTCCTTATCACCCCAATGTGGGCCGAGGATCAGCATCAGCCAGTGGTGCAAAGACAGGCAAAACTCGCACGCGCAGAGAGCGAGGCGCCGTGGTTCAGTCGGTCGAGACGTAGCTCACTTCGCAAGGACCCAAGGGCATATTCACGGCGAGAAAATCATGATCGAGCCAGGTATCGGGCCTGATGTGGCATGGTACATTTCGTTCTCTACCTCGACTGTAATGTCATTTAAATTGACGATCATATTCATGCTTATAATGCATAATGTGAAAAGCCTGGGCTTAAAGGTTGAAACCTCGAAAAGTCGTCAGATAGAATTCCCTAGGAACTGTGGTGAGTGTTGATAAAGATATATCGAGATTATGAGTTAGAGATCTCAGGATTCAAGCCACGATGGACTCCTTCTGCAATGGACATATCGAGATTTTTGATATCATTCTAGCATGGATCGTCGACTGGTCACATTGATTATGACAGTAGGAGGATTACACGCCTCACACACCTGGATCAGATTCGTGGTACTTTTCGTGGGGAGAAGCATGATGCTTTACCCTAGATCGTGCACGACCTGTGCGGAGTGGATGTCATTGGTCAAGAAGCAACTTTACTCTGTGAGGATTAAAGCAGACAGTGGTTCGGGTCTACCCTGGGTGGTTTTACTAGTACGAGGATGTTTCTTCCTGACAGCACTGTGGATTGCCTTCTGTCACAGGACGCCGACTTCTCAGTTACACCCCTGGCACGCCACCCATTTCGTGACTCTCATAGAATGGCACCAGCTGAGTTTAGAACTCAAAGTCCAACTACAGGAATATGGACAAGGTTTTTATTAAACCGGCATTTCACCACGGGCACCCGATTCTCGTTTGCTACAGTTAAGGACAAGACTCTTCACCGCATTTGATTATATACAGCTTGAACAGTGGTTACGGCCAAGAATCCGTGATCCACATCGAGGATCGATGATTCGCTTCGATCGCTCAGTGGAACGTTAGAGCCTGGTGGTTGCGTCGTCCATCGAAGGTGATTAAGTCCTGTGGGCGAACAGAGATGATCGGCCCACGTGACCAAAATAATTAGGCAGGTGAAGAAGGCCGGGCTATCCACGCATGGTAGTTTTCGTGATAGGGTGGACTACAGGTTCCCCAATTCGACCGATGAAGAGAGGAGATCCTCGTGGTCTTAATCAAGCCTGCCATTAGTAATCCAAGTGGCACGAAGATGTATCGAGATCTTCGTCGCCAGTATTACTAGTGCGGAATGAAGCGACACGTTGGAGATTTTGTTCGACGATGTCTCACGGTCACAAAGATCGAGCATCGTGGTTGGGGCTGGGCTACTGCCATTATTGGTAGCTGATTTGAAGGAGCACGTCACGACGACTTCTCATGACCACTCTTCCACTCGACACCGCGAGGCAACATGATGGGTACGTGATGGGGCGGACCACACTAAGCCCAAGACATTTTCCGGCAAGGCGGATGATCTTCACACCGAGAAATTCTCACGGTCAGAGGAGCCCTGAGAGATTGTCCAACCACATGGTGTACCGCATCCACAAGATCGGAACAGTGATCCTAAGTTTACAGACACTGAAGAGTTTCCAAAAGTCCATGGGGGACAATGCTAACGATGAGCATCACATTTCATCCGCTGACACGTCACGGAAGGACCATGCTTGATTTTAGAGGACAGTCGCAAGCATGTGTCAAGGGATCTTAAGGGTAGCTTAGATGAGCACTTTACCCCATGAATCACTTATAACAAGTCAATTATCGCGAGTATACGATTAACCAAATACATTATACGGAGGCCGCGCCAATCCTCGATTTGTCGTGGATGAGAGGTGGGAGAGCATCTCCATCACTAGCTGATCCGATTAGAGACACTCCGAGAATGGGATTTGATACCGGCGTCTTCATGGCTCAAAGTCGATTAAGAGTTACGCCGACACGCCGACCCCAAAGTTTGAGGTGGGTGATCACGTCTTCTTAAAGGTGATGCCTAAGAAAGGAGTAGTCAGATTCGGTAAGCGAGGGAAGCTAGCGCCGAGGTATATTGAGCTCTTCGAGGTACTCGAGAGGGTGTGCATAGCGATGATTTGGCCAAGGCTACCACCAGCTTTATCAGTGTCCATGAGGTGTTCCACGCCTCCATGCCCTAAGTATACTCCGCATCCAAAGACATGTAGTGGATCGGGGGAGAGACATCGATAATGATGGGGACCTTCAGGAGGACTAATGCTTATCTTGATAGCTTCTGGATCATGTTTTACGAGACACTGAGGAGTGGATGAGACAACTTGGGAACGCGAGGACACACAATGCGTGCCACCTATCCTTTCCTATTCGAGGATGATAAAAGGTGATCTAACATTTGATACTAGAATCATTACCTACATGCATGTGTTTGTGTATGTGTGAATTTCTCTGGGGACGAAATTCTATTGGGAAGAATGTAAAACCAGAAAAAAATTCATTTTTCTCTCGAAAACGGGTAAAATAAAGACTTTTGCTAGAAACCCAATTTCTTAGATCTCTGATGAAGAAATCCGACTTCACTATTGGAATCATCCTACTAAATCTAGTTACCCTGTCGACTTCGTCTGATTCCGAGACAATAATTTTACGTTTTTTCAAGGCATCTGGAAGCTTTGAATAACACATTTGGCATTCATGACGCCACCCTAGGGGTGTTGGACACATGGTATGATAGCCATGTGTCGGAGCAATTGATAAATGTCTACTGAAGCCACGTGTCACATGAGGAAAATAAAGGGAAATGAAAAAAATTAAGAAAAATGTGAGAATGACAAGAGGCAAAGGAGGAAGTGGGGAGGAAGTTTCCCACTTTTAGGACCATTTGGTTGATGCAATCCAAAGGAGAAAACGAAAATAGAAAATGAAGGAAAAGAAAGAGATGAGAAAAATGAGAGAAAAGAGAAAATGAAAAGAAATGAAATGGAGAGCAAAAACGGGAGGAAGAGAAGCAAAATGTGAGAGGAAAAAAGGAGAAAACGGATAGAGAGAGAGAGAGAGAGGAGAGAGAAAAACGGGAGATTTTCCCAAAGATTCGACGGCTCGAGAACGCGCCAGAAGCCACGGGTACCAGGTGATCTGGAGTTTTGTCAAACTCCACGCCAGGTAAAAATTCTTCTTACTTTGAATATTTTTAGCCTAAAAGCCATGTGGTAATGGCATGTGTTACCTGGGTCGTGATAGGCCATGTGATTTAGTCCCAAGATTTTTAACCGAATATTGAAAATTCGATCGTTTCGCAATTTCGACTGTGTAGGATTGTTGTGATCCTTTGCACCGAGGTCTCCGGCGTTTTGTTGTATGTTTTGATGTCACAGTTGATTCGACGCCGAATGGAAAAGAAAAAATGGCTTATGGCCGCTACGATCGGTATAAGGCCTGCTTTATATGGGTCCTAGATTTGGGGCCATTTTACAATAAGGTTTTAAAATAAATAATATGTTGTTGTAGGTAAAACTATGTTAATATATGCTTGTGTGATGTATTAACATGGAAATTAGATGAATGGAAATTATATGTTGGAAATATAATCATCCGTAATTTATAATCATAGCATGAAACGGCATGATCGCATTTCATATGCGCACTGGCCACATCGCGCCAAGCCCGTGATGCATGGTAATCGTTATTCACCATGCTTCGTGAATGTGTGGTGAGCTCAAATGGACCACGTCCAAAAATCGACACTCACGGTTGTATAAAACACAATAAATATAAATCACGGGCGTTTCGAGCCGCAAGACGGGGTAGATCCTCTCTGTAGAAGTGAAAGACTCAAATTTATATGCTAGGACATGATCACCGTGAGTAAAGTCAGAAATGTCTCAAGAGCGTGACGATTTTGCGCTGTGACCCCGAGAAAACGTGGCCCATGAACAACACACGGGAGTTGATAAAAAAATTCAAGTGAATATTAGAGGGTTGTCCAATAGTTTCAGTCATTGGGTGAAACACCAATGACTGGTTTTCACACTTTGGTAACAGTATGAGGGAGCTCTACGGATCTCAAACAAAGAGGTCTGACATCTCATGCATGATACAATATTCCATATGTAATTGCATTACGAGGCGAAACGGATTTGACGTTTTCATGGTCACATTGTATGTGCATTTAGTGGTAGAGTAAATTTCATAGAGAATTTTTCATCAAGATTACACCCCGGTCAGAGATCCCTTCTTCTAGTACATGGAGTGGGTAATGGGGAGATTTACGCTCCCACGAGGTCGTGATTGCGAAGGAGGCCACATGTGGCCTCGAGTAACATTTTTTGTAAAGTACTTTATAAAAGAATTTTATAAAATTATTTTAGACTATCAGATAAATAACTTCTGGGTATGTAATTATGGTAGAGGGCCGTGATCTATCCCACAGACCACTGTTCATTTTCTTTCCATATTTCGTATTTAAATATGAATGAATGGGTCCCCAGGAAGTGACGTATGGAAGAGTGTGTCGAGTAATCCTGGTGTACATGGGTAGTTGGTACCTGCCTACATCAAGACTTAGGTGCAAGATCTATCAAGATCTATATAGAGTTCCAATGTTGATCTGGCCACAACTGGACTTCGAAATTCAAGGCCACACGCTCAACCCCTAAAATATAAATAAATTATTGATTTTTAAATCAATTAAATGAAAATTCAAAATATATGTAAGACCCGAGAAATTCATAAATTTCTAGAAAAAGGCAAAATCGTACTCGACACAAAACTGTTATTTCCTGCTAAAAAATCAGAATTTATTTTTCTATATCTCTGATGATCTAAACTGATTTCACCTGCTCACGCAGTGGGCCTCACAAATTCCGAGATAGCTCGACTTACAATGCCGAGGCATCACTTGTCAAAAGAAAATCGCTTTCGATGACAAAGTCACATATAACACGACTGCTGTGCCATAAGTGGTATGAGTAGAGAGATGATGAAAATGGATCACGAGATAGAGCCGAATGTCAAAATCGGGAAAAGAAGACATAAACGCTCATTTTTAATCAAGGTTAAAAGACAAAATAATCACGCTTGTCTTCCTCAAATGTTAAAAAGCCAAGAAACCGTGTGAGGGAGTAGCGACTTCCAAAGGGCTGGAAATTTCAATTTTGTGAGTGAGAAGGTTAGACTTCTCTAAGATACCTGGAGATCCGACCGCCTGGGCCTTCTGACATGAAGCGAAAAGTCGCCTATCGCGAGAGGGCTTCGTGGGTACCGGATTTGTGAGTTTCTGACAAACTCCAAGAGGTAGGGGTTCTCTACTTGGCGTTTTACTCTTTGTTTAAGAACATTGTAAATGCTCGAGCTTTAATGAGGTTTAGTGTTGCTTTGATCGTCCCAACCTTGGGACCAATTGATATAATTTTTTTGGAATACCAATGGAGTAACCGTGGATCGCCATTTCGCTGATTTTGGGTTGTTAAATCTGAAATTTGTATTAAATCATGTATTGGTTTGGATGAGGCCTGAATACTTGAAAATGCGGTTCACAAAGCTTCTAACCGATGAATTGATGAGTTTATTGCAACCGTAAAACCTGCGCTTTACTGCTCATAGAATAGCCGATACTCTAAAATATGTTTTTGCGGTGAAAATGTGTTTGATCGAGTGACTTAAGTTGACCATCGTCGTGTTTGATCGCAGCCAGCTAAATTTAATTTCATTATGAAATTATAATTTATACTTATTACGACATGCGATCAATGTTTTGTAAATATATGCATGTTTATATATTTACATGTGAGTTGGGATCAGATTGAATTGGCATACATAGTATTCCATACGTGACCTGAACACCTCAGACTACAGTGAGTGAGTGCATGAGCGAGCTCCAGAAATGGTTCGGAGTATTGTCTAAAATGTTACTATCTGAGTGGTAGTCCAAACTAAAAATATCAATATCTCTGAGATCTACCAATTCGATATACATCGAGGGTAGTCCACAAATAATATCAATCGTCTCTGGAGACTACTAATTGATATATATACATTCTGAGGGTCATTCCACAAACAAACACTCTCATAATGCGCTTAGGCGCGAGGGAGCCTGAGACCCTGGGCATAAGATGATGAGTTAGACATCCAAGTAGATCATACCATACTGAATGTGTTTATTTTTGAATATCGCAATTCACTTAAGTGAGAGAAACACTATGGCTATTCACCATCCAGCACTGCTCAACCCTGCTGAGTATTATTTTACAGTAATGGGAGCGTAAGTGAGGGACGGCTCGGGTCCTAGAGACTGTGAGGATTAGAAGAAAGCCTAAGCAGGACTTTGATCATTTTAAACATGTAATAGAATTCCTTCTAATTTTAATATATAGGTTGTATAAGAGTAAAAACATTTGAACTTGCAATCCATCGATATAGTCAGATATAATTTATGGGTATTGTTTACGCCTGTCTTGCGTTTTAATTCATGTTTGCATATACTGCAATCGTTTTACGGTATATGCATGTATCAGATTTGCAGAGAGCTCCGTACAGCGAAACTCGCCTCGATTGGCCGCGCCTGCAACTCGACATCCATCAGATTCCGCTGCCGACGGTAGTCAACGGACCCTGCTCAATATTAGCGATGCGCTGAAAACATTTGAATATTAAAATATTATTCAATGCATGAGTTTTAATATTTAATACTAAATATTAAACATTTTCTCTCAACTCGTTTCTCTCATAGCCTTCTTTCGGCGCGAATGATATTTTTGTTCGTCAAATCACCCATTTACATCTCTTTTCATTTGTTTTCTTTCTCAATAAATTCGCTATATTCCAATACAAATCTGCATTATTTTCGCGATGGTTCGTCGTGGGCGACGCAGGATCGTCGCCGCTCGCAAGTGTGGTTCTCGCTGTCTCGTGTGACGTGGTCAGAAAGATCTCGATCGACGGCGAATTCGCCGCCATGGCGTATTATCATCGCTATTTATCTCGCATGCAAAGATATAATGTAGACAAAAAATCAAATCAATTCGCCGTCAAGATGTCATAACTCAAGCCATGCGTGATCTTGGGGCCACAATAATAATATCAAATATGCACTCAACTGTCAAACTGATAGACTTCAATGCTTTCATCATTTATGGTTTTTAGCGATTTTGATTATATGTTTCTATTAATGTATTATTAGTTTGAATCAATGAAATTATTTTTCTCTTAAAAAAAATATTAAATATTAATTAACATAAATTTAAAAACATATATTTAGCATACATTTTAATTTTGTGTAGTTATTTTATTAAAATAAATTAGATTTTAATTAAAATATTTAATATCTTTAATATATTTGTTTATAATAATTAATAATATGATAAATAAATATTAACATTTAAAATAATATTTTAAAATAAATTTTATTTTATTTAAAAAAAAAAACTCATCCATTTATTTTTATCAAAATTTGAATTAACTTAATACATTAAAATAGATTAGTTTTTAAATATAAATATTAAATATTAAACTCACCCATTTGAAATAATATATAATATTAACATATCCATTTAAATAAAAATATTAAATATTAAAACCCATCATTTAAATAGATTAGTTCTAAATAAAATATTCAATATTTAATATTAAAATTATGTTCATCCATTTGAAATAATATTTATATTTATTATTTTAAACCACCATTTGAATTTTCATTTAGTAGATTCTATAAATGAATAATTTATTTATATTTTAAAAAATAAATTCTGAATTTTTTAGTAGATTTCAAAATGAAAATAGTTTTGGTGAGTATTAATAATAATATTTATTATATTTTAAAATAAAATTTGGATTCTAAAATAAAACATTTTTTAGTAGATTTAAATAAGAAATAATTTATTAATATTTTAAAAATTAATGTTGAATTTTTATTTAATGGATTTTAAGAATTAAAATAAAAATTTAATAAATAATAATATATATATATATATATATATATGTAGTAAGATATATATATATATATATATATATGGCTTAGGTGTTGTGGTAGAAAGTTGGGGTGCTAGGGCTAAGTTGGGAGACGGGTGAGGAGGGGTGTTTAGTACCGTTCCAAATGGAGTGTTGTGAGAGTTAGAGAGAGAGGAGAGTGGAAAAAGGAGAGATGAGAGAGAAGAGATGAGGGAAGAGATGAGAGAAAATTCATGATGCACTTAAAAATGAAAAATTGAGGATTAAAATGTTATTTTCAAAGTTGAGACTTAATATAAAGACATTGAAAGTTCGATTATCTAACTTGAGAATCCCAAGTTAAATAGTTTTTTGAATTAATGGTCGAACGTAAAGATTACGCTGATGTAATTAAAATGAAAGTTTAGACAAAATTGTTAATTTAAATTTCTCGCTTATTTAAAAACTTGAAAGTTGAGGATTTTGTATACTATTTTCCTTAAATAAAAATACATGCATTTTTTTTTTCTCAAAATTTATAAAAGTTTATTTCTTTATTTTCTTGGGTGATGATATGAATTTGAGACATACAACAGAAGAGAATTTTTTTCATTGAATTTTTAGAAATAAATTAAAAAAATACAAATATGAAATGAAATTATAGAATTAGAGTAATTGAATTTGAGTCCATCTATCCCATTAGATAATACATAGAAAATTAGAATTATCCTAAAAAAGCCCGAGGTAGACAAAGGATCCGCTTCAGCTTGAACAGCTAAGCTCTATTCGGTCGTTTAGGGAGCATGTAACACCCCAAATTATATCACGATAGCTTTTATAACATTGCTAGCAGATAATAAAATTAAAATTATATTTTTCCTTAATAAAATAAGTACAAAAATACAAAACCCGAATTTATACAAAAACCAAGGTTAAATTGGTAAATCTGTTAATTAAGGATCCAATGACATAAGAATAGAAAACTAGGCCAAAGTAGGATTTTGATAAGTTGAATTGAGAATAAAAATGAAACAGCGACCAAAGAGCACAAAGTTAAACATTTTAAAATCAGTTCGATACACTCAAATTTGTCTCTCTATTTGGCTCAGGAAGGAGAGCAAACCCGAATAAGAAGAGAAGAGAAGGAGAAGCAAAAGAAGAAGAAGAGAAGAGAAGAGAAGAAGAGAAGAAGGAAGAAGGAAGGATCAAGAAGAGCAAAGGTATGGAAATGTATAGATTTTTATACACTAGTATGGATGCTATAATTTTGTATGGAATTGTTTGTATGAATTTTTTTATGGATTTTTGTTTGAAAAAATCAAACCATAAACCCATTTTTGATGTGAATTTGGTCTGTTAACCTACTTTAAGATATTTAAGCAAGGTTTAAGGCTTTTACTAAGATTCGGGAAATGCTTTGGCTTGGTTTCGTTAATGGGATTTTGGTATTATATAAATCCAAGTATGGATTCCTGAAGTAGACTTAGGAAACTCTCCTAACCCATTAATTGTGTAGGATGGGGTTAGCAAACCATAAGTCTTCCCTATATGTGTTTTTGGGGAATTGCTCGGGTCATGGTTTTGGACTCAGTCGTCGATCGTAATCCTCAATCGGCGAATATTTCAGATAAGCGAAATATCAGGGGTTTTAGAGAGCACTGTCAAAATTTCTCCCAAAAACCCATGTTTATTCGTCACACTTTCTCTTCGTCCAACTCCGCTTTCTGATATTCTTAAACTCTATGGAAAGCCCTTTGTTCAAAATTCATCCATATATAGCTCACGATATCCAACTCATATTGTGTCCGTAAATCATTTAAATGTAAGGCCCTCGTTACTCGCCATAACATTGTCACGGGTGCCTCCAACTTCTGGATGGTCATAATTTCTTCTGCTCGAACTCATTTCATGTTCTTAGACTCTAGGAGTCTTTGAGTATAGAATTCATCCATATATAGCTTGATGAAATTGAATGATAGTAATAGCTCATAAGCATACTTGCAAACTATTTTTTTTTGCTATTCATGCATATAATAAGATATGAAAAATGCAAAGATACTAATAAATGATTGTAAATATCGTGATATGATTATCTGATGACAATAATTATTCGTATCACGAGATATTTAGACTCGAACATAAAATACACATGGATTATTTGTCAGGAACCCGGTAGGGATAGATGGGCACGCCATTAGGAAAAACAAGTCTCGCAGCATAATCGATCGCCGTCCCATTCAGTCATTACGTAGCCAGTTCTTATAGATGGTCATTGTCTCGCATAATGATATACTTCTTCGTCTTATGGGACACACAAGACAACGATAATCACTCTTATGCACTCATCGTTTATACAAATAGCATAACGCTTCAAGTCTCTTATAGTTTCCTTTATCCACTTCTAAGGTTTATGCAAGCATGAAATATAAAACAAACGACTTGAATATGACATATGAAATGTATATGAACGTTGATGTTAAATGTAACATATATTTATTAAGTAACACAGATATTATATAAAGACGTTTAAACGATACGATATGTTAGATGTATAGAAGTGTGATGATCCGTATCTCCCCATGACAAGCTTCTCTTCCTCGCTTCCTTCTCCTGACACCACTTCCAGTTTATTCTCACCTGCCGCAAAGCTTAGCACTCCGCTTTCTTCTCGTAGGTACGTACAAAGGCAAGAAGGTCGATTAACCCTCATCGCCTCTAAGGCCAACACATAGTTAGATGCCCACTAGAAGACTTTTGGTATATTTTGTATATGTAATATTCTTTTGTTGTTTGTAAACAAATGTAAAGTTTCAGATAAGTCGAACACTCCATTCGCGATCTCAATATATTTCTTTAAATTCCGCCGCTACAGTAATATATCTCAAGATACACGCTATTAAGTGTATGAACGAACGTGTTATACCAGATAAAAGTAAAATGAACAAGGACACCCCCGCCTCTACATCGCACAGCGGTGGCGTGCCTGGTGTCACAGTGGTTGACCATGCTTCATTTTAGGTCTAATGCACAACCTGTCATAGTTTCAGTACCACCCCTAATCCAATGTTTTTAAAAAAATACATAAGCTAACTCTATTTATAATACATATTTTGTTATAAATTTACTATATAAGTCAAATAAAGGTGCAATTTAGTTGATGCATTAAGTTTTAACATAGAGGGAGGGGTTAGAATAAAATTTTTGGTTTTAATTCTTAGGCCTAACATGCTCACTCATCTTGGGTATGCTAGGCTCACCTAATATAAGGTTCGTAGGTTGAGTCGTGGATCTTAGCAATAGTGGAGTTCCTCACCAGCCGATAGGTCAACGAGCATCACCCGACTCGTAGTCAATAACATCCTCATTTCTCCATACCTATAAAAATGCAATAATTTATTCTTTTTTATTGTATTTATTGTAATTATTGTAATTTGAAATTTAATAAATGATTACAGAATTGCAAATTAATTTTTTTGATTATGATTAAACAAAAAGCCGATATATGATTAACTTAAAAAACGATTAATCAAAGATTTGGTTAATTGTATTGATGGTTAGGTTTTTTATATATATATAAATAACAAATGGAAAACCGAAGATCGATTTTTTTGTGACACGGTTCAGTTAACCAAACCATGTACACCACTAAGGAAAATAAATATATATTATATTACATTACCCTATTTTAAATTTAACTATGTGATTGGAATGCTCCTGGTGGTGGACAGCTACGGCGTATCGTACTTTTAAAAAAAATTATCGATTCGAAGCAAGAATACAACCGATAAAACCCATAATAAAAATACTAAAACTTTAATGTGATAACACAACATCTGCTATTTAAAAAAAAGATCAGTTCAAGGCCTATACATGAACATGATTTGATCTGATGATTATGTCGGATCGAACTTTACCATTTGAATAGCCAATATGAAAACTCGCGAAAAAGTTAACGATTGATGATACAACTACCCGCCATAACAAGTCGATGACAAAAAAAATGAAAAAACAAAACAAAAGAAAAACAAAAGTAAATCCATATTTGTATGGAAGAAACTGCTCTATTTGAAAAAAAAAAAAAAAGCAAAAACCATAGTTAGGACTTAGGAAAGAAATAATGGAAGAAATAGGTTCACTGCCAAAATTGGCAAAAAAATAACCTCTTGCCTAACGGAAATAGGCTTGAAAGAGAGAAAAGAAGAAGGATCGGTTAAAGCTTACTGGCAGAATGTACTTAGGTTAGGGTGAAGTGATGTTCATATCTGAATCACGTGTCACTACTAGACACCAATTGCACAGAAAAATCTATAATACACCGAGGGTGGAAGATAAGGCGAAAAACAAACCCAAACCTCATATTTAGGATATTGCAGATAGACTGATTTTCCTCAGAACTCCGGAAATCTTAATTCCACAAAAAAATGGCGTCGAAGATAAACTCCTCGAACTCTCCATTTCTATGCAAATTGCAAAGAAACCAGCCGTATAATCCCAGAATCAGAACCATTGCCTTCTCTTCTCCGATCAAAAAACAACTCCTGAAAACTGCTGCTTACACGGTTGAATTCGCGCCTGGAAGCTTGTAAGCTCGGCATTTCAGCTATCCTGATTTTGAGTACAATGCAGGGCGGAACTGGAACTGGGATTGCCACTGTTGTTGAAGATAATGAGTTGAAGGATCAAGTTTCGGTTTGTTTTGATCTGAAAACTCTGCATATTCCGCCATTGACGACTACAACGACTAGATTCTTGGGGTTGCCTTTGCCGCCGTTTCTGAGGATTGATATCGTTCCTTAAGCTCTTCCAGGGAATATAGGCCGAGAATCTGGGAAGGTAGATCTATAATTTGATTAATTTGATTGATTAGTTTAGTTAGTGATAGAACAGATTCTTTTAACACCCTTCCTATCGTTCACGAACGTAAAATGTGAATGGAGACGTAAAGAGGATATATATATATATATGGCAGGCATATATATATATATATATATATATATATATATATATATATATATTTATGGTTAAATACTTTAGTTATAATTTAGCAAACGGTACTCGTTAGGATTCGAATTGGAAACCCCTCATTTCCTTATGCCTGCCTTTTTAAAAAATTGAGCGCTCTAAGCTAGGTATAATGGTCATGAGTAATAAATATTTAAATATGCAAATGGGAATGTAAATGACATAAATATAGCATTGAATATGTAGTTGAGATGGTTGAGTCTCTCATATCTTAACCAATGGTCTTGATTTCAAGTCTTGGGAATACACTCTTGTTTTGAGCTTTACCACTATTATAGCTCCTCCCGATTCATATGAGAATTAATCTGGATATGATATGGTTTAAAGGGGCATTCGTTCTGCCCTATATCAATATATATATTATATAAAAATGATTTATTTATTTTTATTTATATTTTAATTCATATTGCACAATAAACTTATTTTAATAAAATAAGTTATAAAAAGTATAATTTTATTTATTTACAATATATTAATAAAATAAATAAAAATAAAAAGGACAATTTCTTATATCGACTCTTTAAGCTGGACAAGAATGGGAACTTATTTAAATAAACAGGGGGTGGTTGTGATGGGGCCGCCCCATCCCGTCTTATTGCATTCCTATAAATCAAAATAAACCATGTTCTAATGTCATATTAAAGTATCAATATTGTGGTATTGAGTTCAATAAGAGTATTATATTTCTCAAAAAACAATAATATTGTTTGGATTTGTGATTTTGTAGGTTGATCTAGAATTCAAAGCAAAGTTTATGTTTTCGGCGGGGAGTATATACAGAGCGCCGCCATTGATGGTGGAGACGGTGTTGACGACGGAGGAATCGGCGGGGAAGATGAGGAGTGGAAGAGGGGAAAGGTTGAATGGAGAAGGGAAGTGCAGGTTGGTAGGGGTGGCAACAGTTGAGCCCATCGATGATGTCTTCATGAACACCTTTCTTGGCCTTCCCACTGAGTGCCTTGCCAAATTGAATGCCCTTTTTTATCACCTACTCTACTTTCTGGAGTTAAAATCAACGTCTTAAAAATCGGGACCGACATTTAATAAAAAATTATCAATTCACAATTTGTAGACAATGATAATTAATCGATTAAACCACATTGAAAAAATCATCGATTCGACCGATTTTTTTTAAAACACTGTTTAAAACTCCATCATTATTACCATACATGGATTGTATAAAATTTTCATTAATGTAACATTTTCGCTTTTTTATTTTCACATTTTCACATTTTCATGATATTAATATTATTTAACCGAAATCTATATTGATGAATTGGGTTACGAGTTGGCCTTTGACTACTGATGTTACGGCCGAGTCAGCTTGAGTTTCTTCCCTTCCCTTCCTTCCCCTTACTAGTAAAAGGTAAAAGGAATTACGGATCTACACAATTTTATTTATTCATTATCTCTTGACTCTTCTTCCACACGCGCAAGACCTGTTTCTCCTGGGGGGCATTGAACCAGCCTAAGCGACGCAGAGACAAAAGAAGCAAAGGCATTTTGCACACTGCCATTCAACGGTAGAAAAAGGAAACGAGAGGAACTAATTTTATTTGTAATTCCACTTATTTTACGATCATATCTCCTTTTCAACTTGAGCTTTGAGGGAATTTCTTTGAAAGAAGAGACAAGAGCAGTTATGGCTTTTTATTTTTTATTTTTTTTATAATCCTGGATAAGCAACTAAGACCCTTGCAATAGCATAGCGGATCTTGCTAACATTAGAGACTCTTCTAGTGTTGCTTACCTTCTCTTCTGGTAATTAGGTTTATTAGAGCTCAAATCAATCTAATACCGTTCGTTCCCACTCCACCTTGTTTCATTAGGATTAATTGGCCAGTCTCATCTAATGCTTGATTGGAGCAAGAAACGATAGCCATTCCTTGTATCGTTAAGAGTTATCTTTCGTTTCTTATACTATTTGCTTTTAACTCCAGAAATTCCATTTTCATTGGCTTACAGACCATTCGTGAGATAAGATCAAAGAAAGAGGCAATATTCATGCGTACTAAAAGAATAGGAAAAGAAAGTGACATATAAGACTAATATAAGAGGAAGCTGCAATTAGCTAGAAAGGGAGACAGGCTAAGGTATAATTCATGTCGAATCTTCCTTAAAATGGCTTAATTGAACACAAATCGCTTGGTTTAATCAATATATAAGGAAAATGGCATAGAATGTGCTGTTGTGTCGCATGAATAGGAATAGGTTGTTTGTGAATCCGGTTAAGGAAAAAGACAAAGATCACCTACTCTTCAAGAAAAGATTAATTTAAAAAAAAAAAAAAAAAATTCTTACTCACAAAAATAAAATCACCAAAATAAGAATATGTTAATTTGGATAGGAAATAAGCCTGAAACAAAATTTTGTAAGTTTTAAAATTAAAATAGATACCCAAGGGGATTAAAGAACTTATAAGTTTATAACACTCACATTAATGGGTAGTGGGTCAATTTGGTTCTCATGCCACTACCGGACCTCTATTCCCTTCCAAAATTTGACGACTTGCAAACTTTGATTCAAATTGCCATGTTGATCATCTTGTTCTTTAACAGCTTCCAAGATTTGGTTCAGATTGCTCTATTTGATTATTATAAGTAGCATGAGCTTTCCCGCAGCTTGTTTTACAGGTAAAGATTCATGGTCGGTCAAATGATTTATTTGGTTATCTTTTGGAAAGAAAGATGATATAAAGGAGTGTCTGTTTGTCACCTAAAGTGGGGTTGAGTTGGAATTTTATAGAGATGCCATTTGGTTTTTCTTAGAATGTGTAGGACAGCTTGGTCGTCCACCCCCTCTTAAATTTTGTGGGCACAGCTGACCACAAGACAATGTGTCCTCCTGAATATTTCCCTCTGCCCAACTTGAAGGCCTGTTTGTTACTGCTTATGAAGACTATTTTTGTTATAAAAATACGGAAACATAAAACATGCCTGGTCTCCTTCTCACCTGATGGGCAATTATTTTTACTTGGCTGCACAGAAAGTAGGGGAGAAAGGAATGGAGTTTGGAATTTTTCTCCAGCCATTCTATGCTGAGGAAGATGACAATACTTAATGGTCTGTCCATTGACCAGGAACCCTACCTTTCACCACCCCATACAAAACACAACAAGACCTGTCCCCAAGAATCTTTTCCCAGTCATAGAGGCTTTTTCTCATGAGCTTTGACCAAATTATCAGTTCTGTTTTGCTTGAACGTTGGTTCTGGATGGGTCCTGCATCTATCCATCAAGTAATAAATATAAGAATAACAAAGCAGGTTCGTGAAGTACTGGTGCATTTCTCTGACTACCCTCTTATCATCTAAAGCTTTAAACATCAATTTAGAAAGTTAGAGTACCAGGTCCTTAAGAACAATGTGGTGATCAAATTCCAACTTACACTAAGAGGAAAAAGGGACAAGCAATTAAAATGAAACTACAGGAGGTACCATGTTCAAGGAGCTTCACTTCATTTGTGTAAGCCTCTTGAAAACTAGATAGAGCATGAAAATATGAAAACTTTGGACTATGAAGACATATTATATTTTACACATCAAACACCCCATTAGAGAGTTTGTTATCAGCAAGCAAAGAATAGTAGAGACTACAGAGACATCACTCTCTTCATAAAGCCTAAAGATTAACCTAGTCTCTCAAACTGGGACTAACAGGGTGAGCATACTTGGACTCAAGTGCAACCTAGGATAGGACACACACGGCCAAGAAACTCTCACCTAGGGTACAACAGTTTTTTCTTATCAGAATTCCTTCCAATTCATCATGTTTTATCCCATCTGTTTGTCCATGCCATTTAAGAGATGAAGAAATGGGAATAAGCACATTTAGCTCGAGGATTTAGTAATTCAGTTACCGTAAATTCATCTTATCTCATCAGCTGGTCCATGCTTTCAACAAACGAGAGAAGACCTTAGTGACGGAGCAGTGGGGAGATGAGTGCATGATGCCCAGCGAATCACTGATTCAGTTACCATTAAATCAAGCTGATCAAATTCACCAAGGCCAATTGTTCGGTTCCGCTTGTTGTGAATGCCCGAGATCCTATACCCAGATGCTCCTCCAGCCCTCTTCACTTCAGCTGTCTTGTATTGAATGTCTTTTGCTTCATGCCCAAGGCAAAGAGAAGAATCTGACAGCATAAACAGCCTTCCCAAGCTTTCTTGCTCTGCACAATCAGGCAGAAATATGGTTTATATAAAAAATTTTATGATCAAGATGGAAAGTTGCCAAAATTAAGGAAACTTTAAATACCATTTTGAATTGCATTTATGGTGGATACATTGGCTGAAAGATCCAATGTGTAACTTTCTTGCGCAGTGATGGGGCAAGGGCTGATGAATGCAAAGCTAGGCATTGAGGGAACAGGAGTTGAGAATTCCAGGGTGTTGGGATCATCAGTGCTACCAAAAGAAAAACTCCACCAAATGCAAAAGCAAGATGTTGATGGTTGCAACTCCAAAGGAGGTAAAGAGATGCATGAACAGGTGACTGGGCATCAGCCAAATAAATAATGTGGTCCAGTGCCAAAGCTTTATCTTGATTCCTATTCATAAAAGTAGGAAAGAGCTTTCGCCTTCACCCATGAGTTCATAACTTTGGTTTTCACGTTCACTTGGTTCCTTGAAAATTGTATGGTCTCTAATCCATGAGTGATCTACAAAAAGGAGACAATCAGAAGCATGCATGAGGATAGGGAAGGAGGTTCTTCAAAACAGTGGAGAATATGAAAATTCGATTTTAACCAATTTAAAAATCAATTAGAAAAGTTACAAGAAATTTTAGGTGAAATAACTTAATTCTGTGGCATACCAACCACAGTTAACTGCAAAAATGACTTGTCTCAATTTATACAGAAGATAGATTATTGCAGCAAACACGATCCCATACAACATTATCAAAGACTAACTATGGTTGCTCACTGTTGTTTAAACAACATGTAAGCAATTATAAAGAAAGAAGGTACTGACATGATCAAAATAGTTACAATGCAAACAACAGTTTGAATAAGACTATACCCAATTAAGACAAATTCCAGGGCCTTCTCTCGATTCAACAACTCAGCCACTTCATGAATTGGGAAATTCTTCTAGCATTTCTGTTTAGTTTTGTACTCTGTGCATTAATGTCAATGGGTTTGCACCCTTCCTTTGATGCTTATGGTAAGAACCAAAGTAATTAAAATTTTGTAAACATTTTCATCAAATTGTTCTCATTCACAACATGCCTACTCAGTATCCAGAATAGACAAACTGATTGGTAATAGATACTATGAATAAATATTCCTGTAAACAGTAGTATCCAACCTACCAAGAACCTCCTGAGCCGTTAGCCTTTGAGAAGGATCTGTACAAAGCATTCGCCACTCACTCCCTAGAAGAAGCAGATATCCGGTCCCAAGGATCAGATGGAAACTCGTAGATCAGCTGCCCTAACAGCATCAAATATCCTTGACTCAGTCTTTCCCCAAAATGGTGGCATCCCACTAAGAAGAATATAGAGAATAACTCCCGCACTCCATACATCAGCAGCCTGGCTATAACCCCCAGCCAGTACCTCAGGAGCTATGTAAAATGGACTCCCAACAGTCCCATACAAACGCTGCCCTGTATTAACAAAACCCAATTGTTTAAAATATTTCAGAATTCAAATTTTAGATCAGATAGCAATTAAAATTGGAAGGAAGAGAAACAAATGCCTTTACCAGCTGATGTAGGTTGCAAGACCAAATAAATCAGCCAATTTAATTGGCGAAGATGATGCTTTGTGGCCAACAGGATGTTCTCAGGCTTCAGATCTCTATGAACAATACCTTTATCATGACAATACATCACCACTTCCATCAATTGCCTAAAGAGAACCCTAGCCTCAGCTTCAGAGAACCTTCCATGCTTCTCTAACTGGTGAAAGAGTTCTCCACCAGCACAAAGCTCCATAACCAAATGAACATAATCTTCTTCCTCATAAACTGCTTTCAGATCGACAACATTCGGGTGCCCTGCTAACTTGGTCATTATTTCAATCTCAAGTTTCACACTCCGCACATCGTCCTGAGTGACCAACCTGTCTTTGGCAATTGACTTGCATGCCAACACCTCTCCAGCTAACTTATCAGAGCAGATCCTAATAACACCAAACTGTCCCCAACCTAACTGCTCCCCAAGAACAAATCGGTCTTTCAAATTTGAAGTCTGGTCTGTGTCCAATATGGTTTCCTTCAAGCTTTCAACTTTGTAACAATGAGGGACTGTGGTTGATGATTCACAGCTGCTGTTGCTCTTGGCAACAGCCATACCAATTTCCCGGACCCAATTGCTCCAGAAGTAACAAACAAGATCCCGTATTAGGATTCTTGCAATATATCACAGCTTTTTTCCAAAGAGTCTTCCAAACAAATGGGAATGCTGGGATCTTTCTTAAATTACCATTTGCAAGAACCACACTTAGGTCAAAACCACTGAAAGAAGGTTCTCAACTAGTAGTTGAACCTCTTTAAGGGTTTGCTACCATTATTAACCCAACAATCTATGGCAGATGTGGACATATATTGAAAAAAAATAAAACCCAACAAAAGAAAATTCAAACCCTACACCGGGACTTTCTTTGATCTCTGCTGAATCACCAGGATCTGAAACAAAATTAAATTTACCAAATTTAGAGCTATAGTTCAATACCAAACACTACACTGCTTAACTTCAACTTTAAACATTGTCAAAAAGAAAACCACAGAGAAACTCCTCTGCAGCAGTCATATTTATTAAAATAATTATTTGAACTAAACAAGATTCATCTCAAGCTACAAACATATCCAAATTAATACCCAAAAAAGGGCATCAACTTACTGAGGAAGATCCACCAGATAACCTAAATCACAAACCCTAATCACAATTAATTAAAAATAAATAAAAATAAAAGGCATGCTAACCCCGGATCACCTCAGAACAACAAAGCCATTCACGACCAATAAAAAAATTAACAAAAACCCATTGGAACTAAACTCAGAAAAACGACAACCCAGATCCAAAATTCTTACAAAATCAAAGGAAAACAATGCAAACATGTTAAGCCATACTGACATAATATCCACAAGCAACAACAAGACCGATAAAACCCATTCAAGTTCAGCTCAGTAAAAGACAACCCAGATCCACCTTCACACGAAACAAACAAGAAAACATCATAACAACCAAAACCCACATTTCCAAAAACGAACACAAAAAAAAATAGTGATAGAAAGAAAAACCTTAAGAAAAACAGAGAGAGGGAGAGACACACACACACACACAGAAGATAAGAATTAAAAGAAGAAGAATGAGAAGTCCGCTGGTGGAGTAGCCAAGCCCTCCAACCAAAGGGCCTCTCTGGTGGGGCTCCCTTCTGGTCTCTCTCCCGTCTGTTCCCTCTCTTATGTTGTTTTGTTCCGAAAGCTCCTACGGACATGAAAACATACTCTAATTTAGTTCACTCTAATTTAGTTCACTCTAATTTTGCCCCTTCTGTTTTTCAAATAATTGTGCACTCGCTCGTGTATAAAATATCCGTGGTACTCTCTCTATAAATAAAAAAAAGGCCTGTGATACTCTTGCTCTTCGTATTTGGGTTTTATCATTTGAAATGTTGGCGGTTGGGGACGCCCCACTTTGTATATTCCTCCTTAAAAGTATCACTTAAGCATGCTTTTAAAACTTTAAAATAGCTGAATATAAATTTTATGTATTTATAAAATCTTAAAAAATATTTAATAATTTCATATCTAGGGGAATCAACCCTAAAATCTTTTCTTTTCATAAATTTTTCAAGTATTTATGAATCGATTTTTTTGTCTCTTCTAACCTTCGAAATCACACCTCTACTTCTTTTTCATCTCTTTCTATTTCAATTAAATGGTTATTCCACATAAATCTGTGCTTTTATTCGCTTTTGTTTTTTCGACGAATACCGTTTCAGGCGCACGTTAGCGATTGTCGCCGTTTAACACGCGCGCCATCATATCACCTCAGACTACACATCGCTTATCGCCTTAAGACGACGGCGACGCGCTGCCTCAACACGACGCTTCGATTGGCCACAGACAACGCTTATTCGTTCGGACGACGGGGACGAAAGAAAGATATAATGGAAAGAGTATATTAATAAATCAAATCAACGTTAATCAATACGTCGCGTAACTATAAATATGCACTTGGGCTTATGCCTCTAATATCAAATAATACGTGAGCTTAACTATCGAACGTGATAAGACTTCTAATCGACCATTACGCATTAACCCTGGACGTTGCTTTTCATTTACGCTTTTTAAATGATTTTCGATTTATACGCTTATCGTATCTATCGCTTAATTAATCAACAAAATTATTTTTCTCTTCAAAAAAATCTTAAAATTTATTCATAAAACACTAATGAGGCCTTGATCAATGGTTAAAGGGTTGGATGGGGCGTAGGAAAAAAACAAACCCTTATATTTCAAAGCAGGGAACAAAATTTCCGAAATTTCGGCTATCGATGGAGATCAATAAGACATATCCACCGAAATTTCCCTGGGCTCCAAAAATATGAAAAAATGCTTTTAAAAGGATTTAAACTCATTCCAAGATTAAAGACCTCCACCCACTGCCTATCAGATCGCGACTTTATTATATATAAGACAAACTTCTTTATTCTCTTATTATTTATTTATTCATAATCCCTTATAATATTTTGTTTTATTTATTTTACATTATAACTTATAATAATTTTAAATCAAATATTAATTTGAAAAGGAAAAGAAATAAAATAATATCATTTAAAAATTTAAAAATTATAATATATAATATTTCTTGAATTCCTCATTGTCTACATAATATTTATAATAATAAAAATAAATAATATCTCTTTAACATAATAATATCTGAATAATATATTAAATATAACATATTTAATTTAATAATTACTAATATATTTTATTTTAATCTACCTTAATTAAGATATGAATCATTTCTCATCATTTATATAATTAAAATATGAAAAAATTTAATCGAATCGATATTTTTGTAAAAATATCCACCGATATTTTACCGATATTTCCAATATTTCCGTAAAATCCAATTACCGAGAGTCCAGATTTACTTATATTTTTATCCTTGTTTCAGTGAATAGATGTAAAAAAAAATCATAATAGTAAATTTGGAGTAAGTTAGATAAAATTCTATATTATTATAATGAGGAAATGAGAGAAGATTAACATATACATATATATATATATATATATATAGTTATATATATATATATATATATATATATATATATATATAAGAAAAAAGAAAAAAAAATTTTATTTAATAAAATGAATCATGATAATGTTAAAGAGTACTTATAATACTTATTATTTAACAATTTAAATGATAATATAATTTTACGAAATAATGATGCCCCAAATAACGGTTAAAGTCGGGACAAAGACAAGGCACGGATTTGTGCTTTGAGTTTTCAGCTATAACAAAATACTACAAATATCAGAATTTAAACGATCGTACGTAAAAAATTCATACTTTAAATTATTGACTAATAACTTATTACTTATTTTTTTTAAATATCCAATTGATAAATTACCCAACTATATCCTGAGACTTTTTTTTTTCCAAACTGATGTATTTTTGTACATATTTTTGGATTTTAAAAAAATAGGTTAGTTGTCTTTGAGGTTTGACTCAAGTGGTAAAAAAGTGTGATGAGCAGAATTGAGATCGAATCCTTGTAAGAATATAGTACAACAACGTAATATACATGAAAAATTAATGATTGGTTGTTACGACAATGATTCAAGAGATGTTGCATCAACTGGTAAGACATTGTTATAAGTGTAGCACAAACTCTTTTATAATGTGTAGCATGTAGAGTTAATTTGTATATGAAGTAAGAAAATAGAAAGATTATGCGCACAATAATACCTGAGGGGATGTGGTTTGTTTACGCTGACCAAAGAATTGCTCACGCTCACTGGCCGAGCCTGTATGTAAGGTGTTTCACTATATATCAATTAGGTTAAACGTTGGACTTAAGTGAAACAAGACTCCCCTTTTCACACAGTTGCCTTCTCCTAACTATATCATAAAGAAACATTAAAATAAGCTCTCCTTATTTCCCATACGTATCCAAGTTTATTATCGACCAATCACTCTAACCCAAGTGGAGTAAGCATATTGCTCACCATCAAGGTTTCATGTTGTAAAAACCCGAAAAAATTGCAAAACAATAGACTATCGTCGTAGTAAAAACGGAAAACTTATAAATTTATCTGTGATCTCAACGACGACGCTGGATTACGCCACCTGAGTTCGCCCTCGCGAAAATCTAGCGCACAGTCAATTTCCTCGTTAAATTCGGTATTACCGAATTTCACGATTTCGGCGCCAATGGTTATAAATAATGGAATGACATTCGACACGATGAACTCAGGCTATGTGGCACTAGAGGAGGGGGACACTTGGCAAGATGGTGGAAGCCAGTGTCATGCCACTCCTCATGCATGAGCATGTAGTGGGTGGAATGTAGATGGAGAACACACGGCCTAGTAATGGCCATGTGTCAAACCAATTGGGAGGTGTCCTACACCTAACCTAAATGGGCTTGGTGGGTGATGAGGAGGAGGAACTGGCTCAGAGAGGGAGAAGAGATGAAGGAAAGAAAGAAAGAAAGGAAGAAAAGAAGCGAAAAGAAGAAAGAAATAAAGGAGAAAAGGAAGAAGAAATGAAAGAAGAAAAGGAAGAGGTAGCTTACACTCCCAAGAGGTGTTCTTCCTACTTGGGATATCCTCGTTTAAATATTCAATGATCATGGAGCTAAATTTCTAACACATGGTCGTTCGAAACGCTTGGAACAAATTGTGTGAGTTGGGTCCATTTGGTTCCCGAACCGGGCTGAGTAGGTTGAACCTCCCGAAAATGTGTATGGTGCCGGATTCTATGGGCCATCGTTTTTTCTTCGTTAGAAAATCGAAAAAATCCAAATGCATGTCCCATTCGTTGATAACATGTCGCTTTTTGTATGAAAATGGTAATGATTGTACGTCGCTTTTTCAGCTAAAATCTAGAAAAAATTCTAGTTTGCATGACTTAGATTCTTGTCTCAATAACATGTAGTTTTGTGAGAACACTGTTGGAATATGCATGCTGTTTTCTGGTTAGAAAACTAGAAAAAAAAAATTCAGTTGCATGTCCTATTCTTAGTCGATAACATGTTGTTTTTGTATGAAAAATGGTAGTGATTGCATGCTGTTTTTCTGAGCTAAAAATTTGGAAACAAAATTCCAGTTTGCATGACTTAGATTTTTGTCTCAATAACATGTAGTTTTGCGGAAAACACCGGGCTGAATATGCATGTTGTTTCGTTAGAAACTAGAAAAAAAACTAGCTTGCATGCTTTTTCTTGGTTGATAAATATGCAGTTTTGGTGTAAAAATGGTAAAAATGTATGTCGTTTTCTAAGCTTGGAAACTGAAAAAATTAGATTTGCATGTTCATTTTTCTGTGGATTACATGCGCTTTTATGTGAGAAGTGGTATAATGCATGCTATTTTTTTTCTCGTTAGGAAAGTCGGGAAAGAAAAATCCAGCTTATATGTTTACTCTTTCTGGGGCTTGATAAACACGCAAATTTTGTGAATACGTTGTTGGCTAGTGCATCTGTTTTCTCAGCTGGATATATGGAAAAATAATTCTAGTTTGTATGGTTAATTCTTGTTTGAAAATCCACGCTTTAGAAAGTAATATTGGTGCTATGCATGCATGAAATATAAGTAAATAATATGTGCAAGAGTATCAGATCTCAATGCATGAGGACATCGTGTATATCGGGTGTGAGTGCACTATAAGACCCAAGAAAAATTCCACCGAAAAAGGGCAAAATCAGACTCTAGCAAGTCCGAAGTTTTTCTAGATCTCTGGATGACCTAAACTATTTCGCCTGGGACTGCCCTTCGCAAATCTGCCTAACAAGCTTTCCACTTCGTAATTCAGAGGGGCCGTAATTTCAACGTTTCGAGGCACCGAGTATCCATGTCAGAACGACACTTAATACACTGAGTGTTTCATTTATAATATGTACCATGTACGAGTTGCATGAGTAGAAATTGATGGAAATGGATCGAGGTAGTGCCAAATGTCAAAAATTCAAGAGTGAGGACATGATTACATTGTTAATTTCCATTAGAATGATAACAAGACGAAATGTAGAATAAGTATTATCTCCTACCCTTTAAATAAAAGAACAAAACGGAAGTAGAAAAACTGACACAATGAGCTTAGTCAGAGCTAGAGAGAGAGGACTTCTCAGTTTCAGCGATCCGACCGTCTAATTCTTCTGGAAGAAGTTAGCGAAAGTCGCTTCACGCAAACAGCCTCTACGCGGTACCCTGGCTGGTTTCACAACCCGAGAGGTAGGGGTTTCATCCTACTTGAAGCTGGGCACTTCTCATGGCGTTTCGCGGATGTTTCGGCTGGCCGGAAAATAACGTGTCGCTGATCGATCCCAAAACTCAATCGACCAGGGGAATTTTTAGAGCCCATTTCACAGCCTCGACTGCACGAATCGCTTCGGGCCGCCGGTCGTTGCGCTATGTAAATCATGTGTTGGCTCAGATGAGACCCAAACATCATAGTAATTTGGTTCACAAACTTGAATAAGGTTCACTAAATATTTTCGTGAAATAATGTGTTTGGTCGAGTAATTCAAATCGACTGTTTCAGAATATTGTAAATTAGCCCATATGAGCTTACTCCTTGGTGAAATTATGATGAATGTGCTCTAACATGTTTTATGTGCTTTAGTTATGTAAATATATGCATGATTATATATTTGCAATGCAGATATGAATTGTGTCAATCAGATACGCATTTCATACGCACTGCAACCTAGAATTAAAGAGTGTACGATACGCATTTTCCAAAAGCCAACATATCATGGTAAATTTACGTGATACTTCCCGAGAATTCGCACGAGACTGGCCCAACAGATCATTTTATGAGGACCATGATCACAAGGCTCTCCAACACATTCGCCTCGAGAGGGGTCCCATATTTTTACCGACATTCTAAGAGTGTATTTTCGCCAACAATGTGTTTTGTTTTGCAAATGATTATTTTTCTCATACAATGGGCTTAGGCAAAAGATGAAGCTCTGCGGAGGACTCGAGACACTGGTGGCATGTGTGACATTCAAGTAGTATCGAGATTTACTCGGGAAAGCGTGTTTACATCGAGCATCAGATACACTTGCGCCAAGAGTAACCCATGCAGAGTGATTCCACCATCAAAATAGCTCACCTCGTCGAGGGGAATTACATTATTTCGTGTATGTGGAGCGATTTGAGGGTAATAAAAACGCTTTCATCCTAGAGGTCATACCGAAAAAAGTTTCTGGCCAGGGCTTTCTGGGTGTTTTAGTCAGATACATGTATTAACGTTTTGAACTTTTAATATAATGAGAAGAGTAAATTATTAACTCTGAAACTATATTACAGCCGATGTATATTGATGAGTATTGTCGTATGAGCCCAAGTGGTCGTTTTTACTCATGTTATCCCTGATGATGTTGATTTGGGACAGTTAGGCAATTCCTGCAGAGCTCCCGTATATGAGACTTACCCGATTTTCGTGAGTCACTGCCACCCACAGCCCACGAGTATTCCGCGGCTGATAGAAATACAATCCACACCCTTGCCAAGGCCACATGCACGACATGGCTTTGAACAAGCAATTTTTATCGGATGGTTGTCCAATAAACATTTTATCGGAGTATGTCCAACAAAATATTTTAGAGTGTGTCCAATGAAAAAAATATATCGGAGGGTTGTCCACAATACTATCGGAGTTTGTCCAAATGAAATATATTGGAGGGTTGTCCATAGTACTATTAGATTCTGTTCAAATGAAATAGATCAGAGGGTTATCCACTGCACTACCTGAGTCTCGTCCAAATGAAATATACTTTATGGTCATTCCACAAAGATTATCTGAGTCCGTCCAACCGAAATATATTGGAAGGTCTACCTGTGATATCGATTCTATCCAAACGAGGAAAAAAAAAGGAATGGAGGGGTGGCCCAACATTTTATCGGTTCATAACCTCGTGAGAATTAAAACAAAAACCTTTTGTTTTAGAATTTTTTTTTTTCATACATGACCAAAATGCATGTGTGGGGGAGTCGGTGAGGACTCGAGGCATGCGACATTCATGTAGAAAATTGCATAATTTTTACTTGAATGGGTATGAATTTTGTGAACATGGCATTGCATGTACCTTAGGGGTGGGGTGTACTCGTAGGGATTTTCTACCTGACTAAGCCACCCCGTCGTGGAAAACAATTTTTCAGTAATCGAGTAATGAGCGACTATACTTTTATCTTTAACCCGCTAGAAGAAAAGGCTAGAAAATGCCTTGTTTGCATTTTGTGATTTTTGGGTTGGAAACCCAGATTTTTTTTCGTAATATATGGAACAAAATGTTGTATTTAATTTAGTTTTGTAAAATTAAATACATTTTGGCAAGTTTTCCGGGTTTTTCCAAAGTCCTCGTAGTAAAAAGGACTGAAATTACGTTAGTATAGGTTGTGTGGAAATGAAATGAAAAAAAAAAAAAATTGTACAAAAATGACCCTCGGGATTTGAGGTGTCACACATGCAGTACCTGCAGTTGCTTTTTCTACAAAGATAGCTCCTCCATAAGTCCTTCTTGGTGTACTTAATCGATCATCTCCAAAGGTCTTTTACTGCACCTTTTTAAGCACAAAGTTGAGAATCTTTATATTGGCCAAATCTATATTTTTTCCAAAACCGTTTTATATACTTGCCACCACTGGTTGATATACTCTTGTCTTATGGAGCATAATATTTTTTTTTTTTCCAATCGTATTTCTACAAATAAGATCTCATTCCATATTCATCATAATGCAATATCTTCTTCCCATATAAATCTTACCAAGAAAGATCCAATCTTCCTGATTTGATCCACCTAATATTACCCAATATCCTCCTCTCTTTTTCCTTATTAATCTTAGATAATATTGACTCCTTATTTACAGAATATTGGTCCTAAAGCCGGATCTGATTAAATAAGATAAGATGTGTCACATAGCTTGATGCAACATCTCGTATACAACTACCGTGATAGTCTCATTACATGTAATTTATTTTTACGGCATCATGCCAATTAAATCTCCAATAATACAAAAATAAATAAAAGTCAAAAAAGAAAAAGAAAAAGAAAATATGCATGAAAAATAACTTTAGATTTATAAATCTTTATCCCTTTATAATTTATAATTATTTTGCAGGCAATGAAAAGTTGATTATGGTTGGATCACACCCTTGAATATATCACAGAACAATGAAACCGCGTTAACTCCCTTAAAGATCTTAAAGCATAATTATTATAATAGTTATGATAAGCCTATACAATCCCTAAGAGCTAATGCTGCTTTTAACTTGATAGCCAATAATTATTACGATTTATGATCAAATGCTCTTTATTTAACATCCAAGGATTAAAATGATTGTGTATCTTAGTGACTTTTTGCGTACAAAAAATTAGATATCAAGCGACCATGATGTCGAAATTAGTGGAGAAAGATAATTCATTGTTCCACTATCATCGGGTGATTTTTGCATAAAGAAAAAGAAATGTGTCCTTAAGGCTCAAGTGGTTACCGAATGGGATAGGTTTGATGGAGATATCGTAATTTAAGAACAAAATACTATAATGATTTAATGTAAAATAATAAAAATTAGAAAAAAAAAGAAAAGAAAAGTAAAACATAAAAAGTCAACGATCTTTTGGATCAAATAGTCCATAATATGCCATGTCAATACATTAACCATTTTTTTTAGAAATTATCCTTAATTAGAGTTGGCAATTCCAAAGAACGGGTCGGGTCGATCGGTGGGGCCAAAATCATGATGAATTAATTGGTACCTGCTTTAAAACAATATTCAACTCGAATCTCTAAATTTACCTGACGTGCCAAAATGTCTTATAAAGAAGAAAATAAATTTCACAAATCGTCAGTCAATGGCCCAATTTTTTTAAGCCAATAAATTAACAACTCAGCTCAACCCTAATTTTGGGTGAATCGGGCTAACCTAACGGACAAGACTTAAATTGCCACCTCTATCCTTAACGCCATCTAATCATTATAAAGGTTTCTAATGACCATTTCATTATGCAATACCAAATTTAAATTTGATGCAATCCGCCTCAAGGCCTACTAAGTAGTAAAGAGTAATGGGTGTGTGAGACTCGAGTCTCTGTGAGAATAAAATACTATATGGATGTAATACAAAGTGAATGATGCAAAAAAAAAAGTCTAATGTTGGAAAATGTTTTTTGACAGTTATTTCACATTCAAATAATTATTTTTATTTAAACTTAATTTATAATTACCTCATTGTCGTACCATTTCACCTATAATTTAGTTTTTTTTATTAAACTTTAATTTCAATGTAATAAACTGTTCCCATTGAAACTCGAACCTGAGACATCCCTCCCTTATGCCCCATACCTATTTGAAACGAGGTCTCTTACTCACTTGAAGTTAGACATACGAACTACCTATAGTTTAAAGTTTCATTGATATCAATACTTTAGAATTGCTTAAAATTAGAGAGATTTGCTATAAACATAATATCATCATTTAGTTAAGGCCTACTAGTAATCTTGTAAATTATTATTATAGTTAAATTTTAATATTAATTCAACTTTAATAATAGTTTTACATTCAATTTAATTTAAATTTACTATTTCTATATATGATCACTACTATTACAATTAAAATTATAATACAGTTCAAAAATTTAAATTTTGCTTATTTTTTCAATTTAGAATTATTACATAATCAATTGTTCAACTGAAATATTAGTTTGACATTTAATTTAGTTGAATATAATTTTGTATTAGTTGTCATATTTCAAATGTGAAAGATAAAAAACTGTTTGTTTTGACAGTGATCTATCAATTGTTACATCAAGTGATGCAATCGCTTATCCGGATCGAGAGACCTACCAAGATATGTGTATCATCAACAAAAAATTAGGAAAATTAAAAATACAAGCAGATATAAGAAGATAAATCATCACACATGGAGGACACAAGAGATTGGTCATACCTGCTCTGGCCAAGCCTACATCTCGTGAAATGGAGCCCAAATGCAAAGACATTCCACTATTTCTCAATTATGTTACATTTGGTCTTACATGAGACAAGACTCCCCCTTTCTTCAAAGCATTTTTTTACCTAATTATCTCATAATGAAACATAGAATGAGATCCCATCATTGCCCCAACAACATTTAGGCTCTCACAAGCCCAAAATCTCCCCATAAACTCATATATAGATAAGCATAAAACTCAATGCCCATGGAAACTCCTCTTCTTTTGAATCTTAAACTTTAGCTCTAGTATGGTCTAAAAGGACCCCTTGAAATGTCTTCTAGTCCCTTTTTTATTCTTTACTTCAATATCTTTGAATATTCTCCTTTGATTTGTAAGCCGATTCCTAATCCGTGTTTATAGAAGATTCTTCTTGATTGCTTGCACTTTTCAAATCTATCTCAATATCCCAACTATAATCTTGATTTTATTCCATAAATATCATAATGGAATATCTTCTCCTATATAAATCTCATCAAATCCGACTAATCTTCTAGATTTGATTTTGCAAAATATCATCTCCTAGTCTTCCTTATCTGCCTCGGGAGAATATCAACTCATGGTCTACAAAATATTTGGCTCTAAAATCTGCCAGACTAAATGGAAAGTTTTGCCTCCCATCTTGATCTACCATCTCAAGATCTTCCTGTTATGATAGTGAGTTTTACTGTTGAAAACATGCGAGCGAATTTTTACCTAAGACCATGACAATAAATATCTCCAACAATCTACCTGTTGAGTGACCAAAAGACATATACAAATCTCTATGATTTATTACCAAGGACTATTGTCTAACTCCCTGCCAACTGGCGCTCAAAAACTTGTAAAGTGACCAAATAATGTATATGAAAAATATGGCCAAGGGAGTGAATGTGGTAAATACTCAAAAACTGATTTGAAACAAAAGTAAGTATACTCAAAAATTGAAATGAAAAGTATTACCAACACTCAACCCCTTTCCGCAAGTGCACGGGTCATACAAGTAATAAAGTGGACTCTCTGAGTCCTGACATCGCATCCACGAGGATCGGAGGTTCTCTCTAATCGGGAATTCGACCACCCCGATTACGCGCTTCACTATTTAGGCTAATTGGCAGATGCGTCGAATAAAATCAATTTAATTGAAACAAAACTGATTTAAAACTAATCCTAAAAAATCTACCAAATAAACAACTACTTAATTCTTAAAAGGTATGAAGAGAGTCACTAGGTATGGGGATAATTGTTTACAAACAATTTGCATTTCCTTGTGCAACATTTGTGAGTTGAATGTCGGATTTTGCCCAAGAGCAATGTAGTATAGCTTCGGATTTCTCCATACACCATACATTTCACTAGTTATATCCATATTCCTTTTCAAGACAAATGGGTCTAAATACTACCAGAAATTCTGGGCACTCTTTAAGATTCGATTGTTTTTCTTTCCAATACTTCACAACCGCTTCTTAGGACTCGAAGAATTCCTGTTCTATGCATGATAATGCAAGCCTCCAACGTAATCGTATCCGCCCTTCAAATCTAATAAATTCTTTCTATTTCCTCGATTAGATCTTTTGCTAACACCTGATCAAGATCCTTTCATCGACTGAAGGGTAAAACCTCTGATCAACTAAATCGATACATCATCTAATTAATCCTCACACCATGAGTAAATTAGTGATCTATCAAAGTAATTCTTCGTAGCTCATTGGGCCTAAGATATTAGTCTAGCATACCCCTAAGTTACCGCTCTTTTACTCTCAGAATCTCCATCTCTGTCACTCGTAGGGCCTTCGGAAATCGAGCAAAGATACGCCTCTTTTCATGTGGCATACCACACACTCCGAACAATTCATTATATGAACTATACCACTATATAAACGCTTTCAAACCCACAAAATAACCTAAAATCGCAAATCAATGTTTAACAATTAATCCCCAACCCTAGAGGGTGTTTAATGTTCCACATCGGATTTCAACATCACTAATCAAACAAAAAAGTAAGAAAATGAAGAAAGAAATCAAGAGCAAGAGAAAAACCCGTATTTGAGCTTAAACTTCACCTCTCAACAAGAATAAATTGAATATCCGAGTACAACACCAAAATCTCTTCAATAGAAATAAAAATCTACTGAAAAACTATTCTAAGATCTATTAAAAATAAAATCAGCAAAGAAAAACTAAGAAAATGAGCGCTTTAGAGAGAGAGAGTCCATGAGAGAGAGAAAATCCATTTAGCTTCAATCTGGTTCGAACCTTAGCGAAATCTGAATCTCTATTATACAAAGACCGAAATCTCTTCAATAGAAACAAAATCAAGTTTAAAACTGGCTTCTCAAATCTAAAAGAAATAAAAATCTACGTAAACCTAAAATGGGCGTCAGAGAGAAACCCCAAGAGAGAGGCTTCCAATCTTCCCGCTTGCCTCTTTACCTAAAAACATATATGGTCATAAAATGGAATGCCAAATAGTCAAAACTCAATTTTCTACTTCGTGTTGTCGAATATTTCGTCACGACACTGTGTCGCGATATCACCTTCGTCGCATAAGTTCGCTGGCATCGCTTGTTCCTTTGGTTGCTTGCGTCGCTGGCATAAGTTCGCTGACATCAGTTGTTCCTTTGTCGCTTGCGTCGCGCATCACCGCTGGCATCGCCGCTCCCTTTGGTTGTTTCTGGCGTCGCGACATAAGCCCGCGACATCGCCACCTCGCGCTGCCTCTGCGCGTCGCGACACCGGTCGCGACACCGCTTCAGACAACAATCGCTTTCCAACTTGTCGCACATAACTTCTTCGCTTTAACTCGGATTCGGGGCGTGTGAGTACCGCTGGAAAGCTCTTTGAATGTAGAATGCAACCATGATGGAATTGAACCATTTGTTGTTCCATATGGTACAGAAAAATTAATTCTTCCCAGAAGCGCGCAGACTTTATTGACTCTCTTCTTGGAAATATATTGCTCATTTCTTGCCAAATCACTTGCCATCAATAATCCTACAAACCAAGTTTAGAGGAAATTTTATGAGTTTTACATGAATATGATATAAAATGCACAAAATAACATGTGAAATGAACTCAAACATATGAGGAAGCCAGACTCATCAAACACCCCAAAATCTTGAAGTTTTGCTTGTCCTCAAGAAAGAAAAGAAAGAAGTTGCTTCGCTTCCTGCCAATGGAAGAGAAGAGCTTCATTTCACCTTTTATTTAATCCAAAAACCGAGTAATCACGCTTTGCAAGGTGTATGTGATATGTGTCTCAAGAATCACTGATTCGTGCCATAGTAGGCTGAGCTGAATCAACAATATTTATATACCTGTTCTCTCCTATCGCCGTGAGTCGCTACTGCAAAGATAGCGGGTCTGTGGCTCTTAACACCCGGGATGGGTTTTATCCTAGAAATGGTTTGGTGTATGCACGGCTGCAAGGCTTTCTACTTCGACTCTTCGGAATTGTAAGCCAAAAATGGGCTGAATGGTTTGAAATCGAAATTGTAAAACTGAAAGTTAAAGTGTGAAAAGTTAACTTTGAAGATTTAAGTTACTAACTCGGGTTAGGGCAAACAAGTGTCCTGGGTTTTATCCTCGCAAGAGGATACGCAACATATAGTCCATGGCATAACCTGATCTATATTTAACTAGCAAACCTCACCCATGAAACATCTCCATTTGAGTTAAAAATTGTATAGCATGCGCTATGGCCCCTTTTAGTTTAAAACCTAACATTCAATTATCACTTTGGGAGGCTCAAAGACCATCTAAAGAACAAATGCAAAGGCATCTCACCCGAAAGACCGCATCTCTAAAAGCATGGAGAATATTGGCCAAAATAATAACAAGAATGTTACGAACCCTAATTCTTAAAGAACTCCTAACATAAAATATTATCTAGAGGCTCGTAAAACCATCTAAAGAACAATGTGTCCTAAAGCATGGAGAGAGTATTGGCCAAATCAATAACATCCCATGTTATGCAACTAAGTTTATAACAGAGCCATAAATACATTACCCGTAGCCTTTAATACAAGAGAACAAATACGCATATGCCCCACCACCAAGCTTTTCAGCTTCCTTCCTCTCAAAGTAAAGGAGGCTTAGGCTACATCTCAGTCACATCCTCAAGAGGTGTGTTTAAGTGTACCCAAGAGTGGAGAGAAAGAAGAGAGAAGAGAGAAAAGAAATAAAAGCAAGACCTAAAAACTTTATTTACAAAAAGCAAGAAAAGAAAATAACTGATAAATCAACAAAACTTTGTATTCACCTTCTATCCTCCCTCCCTTTGTTGCCAAGATGAGGGTATTTATAAGCCTCCTCAAAAAGTATGAAACTACCAAAACCCTAATAACTACAAAGGTTATGGGACAACTGGGCAATAAAACCAAGCTGGGCATTTGCATTAATTACAGAGACGACAAGGCCTCAAATTTCGCTAGAGGGGCGAGAATTTCGCTAATTAGCCGACCCTAAGTAAGGGTTAACTGGCAATGGCTTGTTTAAATTGGCAAGGCTTTAGCGACTGGGCAATGTTGAAATTGCCATTATTTAAATTTCGCTGTTAGCGAATTGTCAAAGGAGAAGTTTAATTCTCGCGAATGCACAGCAAAGTTATAGCGACTTTTAATTTGTGCCGAGATTAAGTAACGCTTTATGAGTTGGCTGCAAATTCGCTAAGATTGCGACTGATTAAGTAAATTCGCCATGGCTTGTCGTTTCTTCCCGCTCTATCCTATCTTCAACTCAAGACTTCATTTCCTTTCACTCATTTTTGTTTTTACATCTGATTTTTTTGGGCTTGTTGATGGTCGAGACTAAACTTCAACCTCAAGGATCTATCATCGCATTGAGGTTGAAGTCCAAATGTGTATAAAAGTCTACAAACAACCAAAAACACCCTCGTTGGTATGTTGTTACTAAGGCAATACGAACACTTCAATCGGGATATATGACATGATTAATGATCAAAAAGTATCAAACCTATCTAATATAGGGTTCAAAATTGCACTTCTTCGACACTAATCAATCACTCCTTACAAGGAATATAGAAATATGATCAAGATAATTTATTCATTTTAATAGTGAATTAACTCATAATAGACAAATTTAGATCATGGTTCTCACTAGTGTGTGTGTGTGGTCTCTCCCTATCCAAACAATTGCAAAGCTAGATGAGTTTATGAGAATTCGAGATAAGTAATGTGGATCTCCAAGATAATTTATTTAGGTTCCATAGGCTTGTTGTTCTTATCACTCTCCACTAATGTAGGCACACACAACCTCAAGATCAAGTAGGTCTTTATAAGCTTTGTACTGTAAGGCGGTAAGGGGTAATAGCATCATTTTAGGCTAAAACTTACCCAAAACATACATATTTTTCTCGCATTAACAAATTTACTCCATCCCGATTCTACCATCGCATAGTGACACCTCCTCAAACACCCCAAAACTGCTATAGCATCCTTCCATACTCCCTCATATCACTTTTCTCGGCACAAATTCTGCATTCTTTCAACAAACATTAAGAAGCCTTTTCTTTTAAGACAAGGTTATTAGAGAGTGCAAATGTCAAAACCCCCTTAAGCTTTCTACTAACCCCAATGAGCTTTAAATCAATAGCCCCAAACCAATCAAGCCTTGTATTGGCGTGTTGAGACACCCCTTAGATTTATCATTTAGGAAGGAAGGCTACGAGGCCAGACTCACTCTTCCTTGACTTTTTATCAGATTTTGCTTCTTTTACACTTGATATTTTTCCTGTTTTTTTTTTTTTTTTTTTTTTTTTTTTTTTTTTTTTTGACAACTTACTTTTGATTTTCAACTTAACTCATTTCACCACTTGGGAGTTATTTTTCCATGGAAAATAACTTCAAACTTGCTCACCTCACATTTCTCACTATGCTCAAAATCCTCACGCATGTGAGTTTGGTTCTTATCGGGTGGATAGTGATGTATAGGAAGGTTATCGTTTCAAACTTAAGTTTTTTTTTTTTTTATAAAACGTAATTTTGCTCTTGCTGCCCAACATCTTATATTCAGAGGAATATGCATATATATTATCAGGTTAGCTTGAAAGGCACAATCTTTCCAAGGATGGCCTATCATTTCTCAATTGTTGTGTTGTTTCAGATTTCGTCACAAGTTATAATAGAACAAGTTCTAGAACCTATGGGAGATCAAAATTAGATGGATTTCATAAATTTTCTCTAAACCCAAGCAAAACTCGTTTCAAGGGTACTTAGTGACCACGGTGCATGGATTTTTTTGAGAAACCAATGACTAAATAGCCTATTAAAGAGATAACTCATTAAGCATTAAGTCCTATTATCTCTAATATTGTCCATATGCCAAGGGTCCATTTATGGTCCTTATTGACATCACAACAACTCCAAGCAAAACTCAATTAACTCCAATAAACTCTAACTAAAAAAAAAAAAATATACCAAACTGGGATGTTAGGTACATCAAACAAAGTCATTATCCATAAAGCACCGTAAAATTTCATGCTCAAAGTTGTCATTTTCAACATGGGTGTGACATGATAAACTAACAAAAAATAACACCCCCAAACTTGCATTTAACATTGTCCTAAATGTCTAGTAAATGAGCAAAGGAAGCAATAAAGTAAAAGAGTAATAAAGAGAGTTGGGAAAGTGAACTCCCCTCAGTCTCGCCACTTGAATAGAACCTTGATGATTTTTAGACATCGATATCAGCGTATCACCCTCGATATACTCTTTTGCTTCTTTGGAGCCATGAAAGTGGCTTTGACATTTTCTCAAACACTGTGTGCACCAACTTCCTTCACTTCAAATGAGTGAGTTTTTGATTCTTCAAAACCTCCTTCAATATATGAAAATCACCTAATAATCAACAATGATCCACAAAGAACCCAAAACAAACAATCCAAGCACAAAATTTTCTTCCATTGTAACTTCTCTTGATGCTGGAATGACATGGAAAATCGTTCTAACAAAGGTAAGGTTGTGGGGTTTGTGGATGGGTTTCCTCAAGTCAAGATGATAAGATGATCGGGAGGAATGTGATTTAGGACGGAGGGATGGTAGCAATTTAGTGTGGTTAGAAGTTATGCAACAGAGGAAAGAGTATGGCAAGATAGAGTATAAAGTAGAAAGAAGAAAAATGGGTTTTAAAGGGTTAAAAAGCCTTTGTTTTCGTGACTGTGGTGCTGGTCACGTCAACAATTCTGCTCAACTCCCCTATTTTTTTTATCCAACTTGTTATACTCATATCTCCTTCATTTTAGCTCGGAATTGGATGTGTAAGGACTCGTTGGAAAGCTCTTTCAATGTAGAATGTGCTCATGGGCTGAGGTGAACTGTTTGAGCCAATCAATACAGAAAAATCAGAATGTTCAATGCTGTCCAGTGTGATGATTTCTTGACTCCTTAGGTTCTCCTCTTTTTGCTTTGTCTCTGCCCATATCACTTGCTATCCTTCAAAAGTCCTTCATGCTTATATATTCTCTCAAAATTCTCCAATAGCAACCCTTAATGCTTTCTATTCATGCTTAAACTCATCTCTGTTACTAATTCTCCTCAAGCATGATCATGAACCTTCCAACTTTATATTTCGCTCAATTTGGTTCTTTCATCTCAAAACCCGAAATTTGATGAACATCTCCACCCATTTTTTTCACACTTCAAGCACTATAATTACATCAACCGCTTTCCAACTTCTTGCCTTCGCTCTTGCAAACTAGTCATGACAATATGTTGAGCTTCAAACTTATCTTATTCTGAAAACACTAACAACAAAGTTACAACACTGCTAGAATTTTCATCCCAGCAGTAAAAAAAAAAAAAAAAAAAACAGCAACAAATAAAATAACTAAAAAAAATAGAAAAAGAAAAGAGAATGGATAGAATCCTTATTACCTAGCTTAGGTTGCTCCCAAGAAGTCGCTGCTTTTAGAGTCCAAATTTAGACTCATTGAAAGACTAGTGCTTCCATTTGACCAATCATTCATCTGGGAAAGCACTTCCTCTTCATAACCATTCAGCCTCAAGGATGTTTTCTTTCGTACTTTTAAACAGGGAAAGAAACTCAGGTCTCTTTAATTATGCTGGTGGTTCAGCCATAATTTCTTCAAATAGTCCCCATGTGAAGTAGATGTAAACACATTTATGCTTAAGGGGGACTGCTCAAACATGTGCCCTTTTGACAAGCAAGCCGCAATTTTCTCGCATACGGCTCTTCGCCTCCATCAAAGGTAATGGTTAGTGAAGATTGAACTTTGCTTTCTCCTCACCCGCAAGCAAGGCGAGCTCCTCCTTGTTGATGTCAATCCATGCTTGGCTTGAGGAAGTGGTCTTCTTAATATATAAGAATTTTGTAAATCCTCTTCAATGCCCCAAGTCACAAATCGATGGGAAAGTGAATGTGTCAATCTTCACTAAATGTTTTCACTAGCCATTACTTGACTTTCCTCTTCAAATTTCAGTTTATCCACTAATGGCTCTTCATCCTCTAAGTTGTTTATGAGTGTCTTGTTCCTCACTTCCAGCCCATTTTCACCTTCTTCCACAGATGGCATATGAAATTTCGCATCACCAAATGAGCATCCATGCATTCAATGGGATTTTTTCAGCATTACTAGGAGAGGTCCTAGAAAATTGATCCTGAATGCTTACCAAGTGTCCAATTTGACCTTCAATTTTTTTCAATCTAGCACTAGTGTTGACTTGGAAGGTATGTAACTGAATTTCGCCACGAAGACTACTTCATCTTCGTTTCTCATCCATGCTCTGCAAATTTCGCCTCTGAAGCAAGAAAACAACTCTTTCTTTTGAAATGTGGGCCTGGAGCCCTCGATAAGGCAATACCCTTGTTCCAGCGAGTGGGTCATTCTCACCTTTGACCAAATGATGAATAAGGAAGTCAAGTTTGGCTTCTCTATGGAGGCAATTCCATCTTCACTTGAATATTCCTCCATGAGTACCTACAAATACGAAGAAAAACAAAAGAAAAAGAAAGTACAAAATACTAATAGTAAAAAAATAAAATAAAAACCTAAGAAACAACTCACAACCAAAATAAAAAATAAAAAATTGCCTAAATTAGCAAATCACCCGTTTTTCGTGGGTCGTCAACTTCCACGAGAAGCGAATCGCGCCAACACGCAAGAATTCCGCCAAAACTTGCGAGTGACCAAAAGACATACAAATGTTCCCGACGCATACCAAGGACTATTGTTCAATCCCTAATCCAAGGCCAAAAACTTGTAAAGGGACCAAATAATGTATATGTGAAAATATACAAGGGAGGAATGTGGTAAATACTCAAAAACCGACATTTCAAAACAAAAGTAAGTATACTCAAAACCAAATGAAAAGTATTACCAACACTCCAACCCCTTTTCCGCAAGTGCACGGGTCATACAAGTACAAAGCGGACTCTAGTGAGTCCCGATATCGACTCCACGAGATTGGAGGTTCTCTCCACTGAATTTGATCACCCGAT